>QGOA01003391.1:0-11821 GCA_003313075.1 Termitomyces sp. MG16
GGCAAAGCAAAGCGCCCCCGTGTTGTATCGTCGTCGCCTTCCCCCTCGCCAGCGCCAAAGGACACCAAAATGGAGGACCTGGAGAAGGCGTTGGCGGCTAGTCGCCTGCCTCCTCGCGATCCTGAGGCAGGCCCGAGTGGTCTTTTGTCGCCCATTCATTTGGCGGCACGGTCTCTTGGCGAGGAGCGGGTGGAGGCAGAGCGGGAAGAAGCCCCCGCCGACATCGAGATGGGGGATGAGAAGGCAGAGGGGGCGGCAACGGGAGGGGACGAGGATGCTGAAGAGGAGGAGGATGAAACCTTGGCGACGAGGAGGTGGTAGCAGGAGAGGGTGAGGGGGCGGCAGGAGTCGCCAGGGAGGAGCCTGAGTGGCGCTGGCTACCTCCCTACAGTAGCGTGGCCCCTTGGGAGGTTTCAGACCCGGAGGACGTTGCCGGTCTGGAGCCTAGGCGCCCCGTGGTTGCCAGGGTCAATCCCTCTTGGACCCCCCAGCCGCAGCCAACGGTCACAGGCGACACTTTCAACTGGCTGGGACAAGACCTCGTGTACCCGGTGGTGGCGCTTAACTCGTGGGAGATGTTGGAGAGGTTTTCGAGGAGGGCGTCAACGATGGAGGCGTCAATGAGTCGGGAGCGGGAACGAGTCCGCGGTCAATTGATGGCGCTGAGGTTGCGTTACTCCAATTTGGGTCGTAGCCTTAGCGTTCTCCGCGACTACCAGGCAGATTGCCAAGCCGCCATCGACTGGCAAACCACCAATAATATCTTGCCGGGCGACCTGCTTCCCCTTCGCAATTCCTCCTTGCCCATTACTGACGACTCCCTTTCGATGGACGATGTTAGCGAGTAAACGGACCTTAGCGTAGATAGGCCGTTTATGTATATATATTTTCTTTGCCGTCTTGTTCTATAAATGTTTTTGCCGCCTTCTTGCCGAGTGGAAGGACAAGTCCCGTAATTTGAGTTAGCGCAGCTGCAGAGAGCAAGGAAAGTATAGCAAAGAGAAAGCAAGCGGTAAGTATTCTAAAGTAGGTTTTAGCAAGAAGAGTAGTAGGTGAGGGACTTAGACAAATTTTGAGGAAAAAAGGGAAACACTCAGTAGATCATCATAGCGAAAAACCCTTGGCGAGAGTTGCGCATGGCGCTAAGCGTTGGCGACACGCTAGCGCTGCGACTTGACTATGTAAGGAATTGTCTGTTGGATATAGTATAATAAGTAATCGGCAAGAAAGAGAAGTAAAGTAAGTAATAGAAAATGAGAGCTTATCAATATATTCTTTTCTAATCATTTTCTTCTTCTTCAACCAGAGTCGGTAAGTCATCATCGTCCAATATTTCGGTTTCTTCAAGTTCTCTAAGCTTGGCGGTGTCAATATCTAGCGCTTCCAACGGCAAGTCAATCTGTTCTCTGGCGAGATACGGCAATAGGCAAAAAGCGGCAACAGGTCGATGTAGTACTGAACCATCTAATTCACAGAGCACGTAAGCGCCTCCACGGTTACAAGAGATAACTACCAAAGGTCCAAGATAACGCGGGCGCATTTTCTTATTATATGAGGTCTCGATTCTGGAGTTGCGCATAAGCACTAGCGCTCCTCTCGGGAAGTTGTAATCTTTGATGGTAGCGCTATGCTCGGTTTCGAATCGCAGGGCTGCTTGGCGACGGGCGCTAAAGACTACCTCGTGAAGTCGCTCCAAATCTTCTTTTCTTCGCTGGAGGTCAATGGCTCGTCTGGCGATGAGGTCGGTAGTCGCTAAGATGCTGTTGGGTGCTGGCTGAAGATAGGTCGCTTCTATAATGTTGGCAGGGAGTAACGGATGGGTGCCAGTAGCCGCGTAATAGGGAGAGCAACCCATGCGCTTACGAATGGTAACTCTTTCCGACCAAAATACTGAATAAGTCGCTTCACTCCAATGAGACTCTTCGCCATCGACTGCCTTAAAGAGCGCTTGCCGAACGTCAAAGTGTGGTCTTTCTACCAGGCCATTGGCGCGCTTGTTGTAGCCAGACACTCGAATGTGGTGAATGTTGTATTTCTTGGCGAGGTACGTTAGCGCTTTGATGATGGGCGCACCGTTATCCGTGACGATTTCTCTTAGCGCTCCCCAATGGCAGATGACGTCCTCAAATAGCCACTTGGCGACTGCCTCTGTATTTTCTCTTTGGAGCATTCGAAATTCAGGCCAGTGGATTAGCGAGCAACGACCTTGAATGATGTACTTGTAGCGACCAGACTTGGGCATATGCATGGTGTCGACGTAGATTTTGCTGAAGAGGGGAGCTGGCGTTGCAACGGTTGGCAGTATGAGCACTTGGCGCGTCTGTTGAATTTGGCAAAGGTGGCAAGTCCTAATGTACCAGGCGATGTCGGCACTAGCATGTGGCCACCAGAAGCGTTCTAATAGAGAAGCTCGAGTAGCGTACAGACCTCTATGACCTAGCTCGTCATGCATAGCGTGCAAGACTCGTAAGCGACCTTCTGGCTTGATGATCAGCTTGTGAGCGCCATCTCGATTTCGTCGCCAAAGTCGGTTGTCGGTAAAGAAGAAGCGGGTAGCATAGCGGATAAAGGTAGCGTATTGTTTGTCGGTAAGGCCTGTGGGTCGCTTAAGGTCTTGTAGCCATTGTTCAACTATTAACAGACGACTGTCCTCTGCCTTTGCCTTGGCGGATCGGGGGACGGCATCGTAGGTCAGGTTTCTGCTGTCTTCTCTTAGCAACTGGGGTTCCTGTACGACTTTTACTGGAGGCAAGTCTTGTTTAAGGCTGCTTGCCGTGTAGAACGTGAGGGGTGCGCTAAAGGTCTCGGGGCGGTAAGGGATGATGGGATGTAACAGGATACTGGTAGACTGTTGCCGTCGTAATAGGAGGATTGGCTGTTGTATGAGGTGCACGAAACCATGTAGTCGGTCGATCCAGTCCTCGAAATCGCTATCAGCCTGTGGATCCACTGCCGGGTTGCCAAGCTGCCGTGGTCGCCTAGAGAGTCCATCTGGTCCGTGGAAGGAACTCTTGACGTGTACCAACTCAAAGTGAAACATGAGGATAGCGACTACCCACCGATTCATGCTAGCGGATGGCTGGATATCGGGATTCTGCAGCATGCCCTTGATTTCCCAACCTCAACCATATGTTTACAGGACCCATTAGGTCTGACCACACAATCTCCAGCTTTTGACTTGCTTTATGCCCCTCCTGCCTGACCTTCAGAACAGATAATTTGGTCTGTTTGCCCAAAATACAACTGTCACACTTTGGCGGCGGCTGATGGAGTGATGGAGACGCACCTTTGATTTTATGATTGTGGGTGAGTTGAAGGATAGCCTAATAGTTGGTGTGGCCTAGGCGGCGGTGCCATGTATCTATATCGGGTTGATTGTGGATGGTGTATGCATGTTCTGCTATGGTGTTTGATAGGTCGATGGAGTAGAGCTTCTTCCCCTCTAGTAGTGGTCCTTTGGCGACTATGGCTTTCGTGGTGCAGTCTATGATGCATACATCTTCGTTGTCAAACTGGGAATATGTATTGTTTTCCATCAACAAGCGGCTTACTGAGACAAGGTGAACAGTTGAGTTAGGTACGTAGAGAGCATTTTGAAGGGTGAGCACAGGTCCTTTGGTAGTACATAACCTTATGCATCCCATTCTGCATGCAGAGATTTCAGAGCCTCTGACTCCCTTTATGGCCTTCGGTGTGATGGGTCGTAGTGAGTAGAAGTCTGTTTTGCATGGAGAAATATGCACTGTAGCTCCTGAGTCAATAAAGAAGGGGTGCTCAGCAGTAAGGGTGAGTACAGTCTCTGCACGTTGGTCTACTGGTGCGACTGTTGCGTGACTCATTTGGGTGATTTCTTGAGTGCATTTGCCCAGTCAACTGAGGCCTCTGGTATATCACTCTCCTCCTCAACAGTTGCCATCCACCCTTCCCATTCGACGTCATCATTGATGGCTAGTACAGTGTCAGTTGTGAGGCCAGCAAAGTCAGGTGTTGCAGATTTAGTATTTAGCATTTGAAGTCATCCAAGGTCGCCTGCTTCTATGAGGTAGACTTTCCCTTTCAGACCAGTTAGCTGCATGTACGTCTTGGGGGCAGTGTTGGATGTCTGTTTCTCCTTTGCAGCAGGGGCAACCCCTGCAGCATGTGTGGTGGCCTTGGCTGCCTCAAAGCTGGCCTTCTCCATTGTTCCTCTGGGGTGTGCGCAGTATGGTGCCTCATGCCCACCACATGACCTATTATGCATGGCGCAGGTTGAGCAGCACTTCACCCCGGCATGGTGGGTATGACCAGGGAGCCATGGTTTTGTTGAACAGAAGCAGCTATGTGGTATGGTCGCAACAAGTGCAGTGTCAACAGGTTGAGATGTGCTAGAGACTTTCAAGGTGGTGAGATTCTGGACCATCTCAAGGAGCTTACGTATGTTGTCTGAGGTATACGGGGCATTCAAAGTGGCATTGGCAAGCCCCCTCAAAATCTGAGCTTGTATGGGTTTGTACTGAGGGGCATTTTTTTTTTGGGCTGTTCAAAAGGATGACACATTTGAAGAGATCTTTGTCTAAAGCCTGTATTGCGAAGATGTGATTCACAATATCGCAAATATGGGCAGCAGTCTCTGTCAGGGGCTGGCTGGGAGAGCACTGTATCTTCAATACCTCCTGAATCAGAGATACCATGTGAACGGGACCCTCCCCTTCAGCACGTGCCTTTACTGCCGCATACATACTCGCTGCAGTCTTCGCATTGTCTAATCCTTCGTACTCGGCTTCGTCAAGCATGGTCATGATTACCGCACGTGCTAGGTCATTGTTCGTGAGCCAGTTGCGATACACAACAGGCTCCGAACTAGCCTTGGGCACTGAAATGAACAGTTTGAAGACATAGAACTTTAGGCCGAGTAGGGAAAGGAAGATCTCAAGTGCCTTGGACCATTTAGCAAAGTTGGTGGTAGGTGACGTTCTGTTGAACCTGTCGTGTTTCCAATCCGCACCCCAGATGGAGATTGCACGAACAGAGGGAGCAGTGAAGTCAGTGTTAGACATTTGGTTGGATGCATAGGTGGGCAGGGCAGGTTACCTTTTGTTGAGGCATGGAGAACAATAGGATATCTTCCCAGATTGGGATGTGATAGGAAAATGATGCCCCGACAAGGGGAGACAAAGGCGTGTAGTTTTAAATGGGAGAGCCCGACACAATCGGGATCTGGACAAAGCGGTTTCCAACGAGCAGTGATACGACGAGTAGACCTGCTCAAAATAGGCCCATAACCTGTTAGAAACTGTGCTGGACGCTACACTTAGGGCGGTGCGACGGACACCTAGGTTGTTTATATCAGTACGACAATCTAGGTACATGTGTGATTAGTGTATGTATGAGTATCAGTATATGTGTATGACTTACCCCCAGAGACGTATAAACGAGACTGGGGGATACCAATGTGAGCGTGTGGTTATATAGTATATTGAACAAAGCATTCGGACAAAGCGTTCGGTGGCCCAGTTGGCCCTGGCCGTCGTTTCGCGGTACTCTTCACATGTCACACCCGCGACGCTCCAACAGTTTTTCCTTCCCACATGCACATCAACCAACAGAGTGCTCTCTATCAATACAGCCTGTGTGGTTGTCTTGGTTGACATACACACAAAATCTGGAGATCTACAGTGAGAGATCTTTGGAGTGGGAAGAGAGCCTGCGTATGAAGGAGCAAGAATGACAGACTTTTCAACCCAGATGGAAAAGATATTTGTACATACTGGCAAAAACCCAGAAGGTGCAGAATCGCATCTCATGATCATAAATACAAGTATTTGGGATGCACTAGCTTGGTCAAGGGCTGAAAAGCATTTTACATTCTTGTACGTGTTCCAATGCTCTTATGATCCCGTTAGGGTCACTGGTTCTCGAGATGCAAAATTGATTCAAGTCTCGTATTCGGCACAGACTCTCCTGGTGATCAAATATCTAAAGGCACCTGAGTTTACTTAGTGAGATTTGGTCGTGCTGCATCATGCACATCATCAAATTCGAGTTGAACTGTCAACTTGAAAGACCTTTTCGACTCGGAGCCTAAAATATGTCTTCGTAAATCAAGGTTGGGGACATATCATTTGGCCCACCTGTACCGCAGAGCTTCTGATAGTTCCTTTTTGCCATGTTGTAGCTGACCTTACATTCTATGTCCGCGTTGGCAGCCTCTTCAGTCTTTGCTTCTGTGGTCGCGGGCTTCCTGTTCTTTCTCATTTGTGCGGTTAAGGATGCTTCCTGACAAACGTCTGATCAAATTTCTTCCTACAAATAATTTCAGTCATAATAAATACCTCAACTCTGAAAGCCAAGACAAGGCTTGCGTCATGTGCTTCGCGGGCTTTCTTCACCATTTCACGGTATCTCCGGGTTTTTGTCAAGATATTCATATCCTTGTTGCTGGCCTTGAGAAGAGTATCTATATGTAGGCCTATCCTATCAATTTACAACCGTTAATCTATAATTCAGTAAGATTTAGAAGGAACCACTAACTGTCGACAATCGTCGAATAAGTCTTGATGCATCTGCTGGTCAAGCGTATCTTGAACTGACTGAAGAGATTTCAAAGCTGATATCACAGTTGTCTTGGCCTCAGTCAGAGGTAGTCTGATCTTGGATGATTTATTTCTCGAAAGTGGACGAGAAACGATTGGCGTCAGAAAGGAGCTTATGGTCGCTGCGACGAAAGTTTCGAAGACCACCATTGAAAAAGCTGGAGAGTAGTTACGTAGGGTAATCAGGGAATGATTTGTCCTTGACTGGTACACATTTTATATTCCCGGCAAGTCATACGCCAGAGACATGGAAAACCAAGCTATCTTCTCAGCCCAATTGAGAACAAGAGAACAAAAACAAAAAAAATCAGCTTGTAAGAAGAGAACGATGAAATGCAACACGTTGACGACGCAGTTGTCTATGTGGCTTGAATGCTAAATGGTAACCACATCATTCGACGTAGATTCCGAGGCCACGCTGTCCACAATTCTTTCGGAGTTAGCTACCATATGGATCAAAGTTCGACGTTCAACAAAATGATCATGGTAAGTCATCCACAAACATGAACAAGGACTGAGAAGTGTTGTTCAACTCCGCTCCAACATGTCCCCGCGCGACTTCCGGCTCGAAAAAGGCTTCGAACCTGGAGACCTCTCCCCGAGAGAAATCTTCTGGCGCGATCACTATATCTTCCTCAAGAAGCATGGCTATACACTACGAGACCGTTATAATCCCGATAGGACGTTATCCTGGAAGAAGCAAAAGAATCTTTCCAAGGACTTTACAGACTTTGAGGATGGCCAGCATATCCGAGTAGGCCTTGCCATTCTTCCGCAGAACAGTCCATAATGATTTTAAAAGCACGGAAAACTTATAGATGCAACTCGTTCTGACGGAACTCTTGTTGTACTGAAGAACGTCAGTATTGATACCAAGGAGCACGAAGTCCAGATTGGAAAATATTTTTCCTCTGGAGCGTTGGCGGCACATCCTAAGAATCATTGTGTGCCATTTCTAGATGTCATCCAACCATCGGAAAGTTCTCAGACAGTATTCATTGTCATGCCATATCTACTAGAAACAAATTATCCGTCTTTTCAAACTATCGGTGAGGTCGTCGACTATTTTCGGCAGATTTTTGAGGTGATGGTTTCACCATTTTGTCCCTGTATTCCTAGCTGAATGATTTGCCAGGGCTTACAATTTATGCACGAGAACAGCGTTGTTCATGGGTTCGATAGAACGTCGTGTGTTTCATCTTTAATCTCACTTTTCTCTTCAGGGACTGCAAAACGGATAACCTCATGGCGGAAACAATCTCGTTATTCAACGTCCCACCGCACCCTGCACGACGATTCATGCGACTTGACTATCGAGGACGGGTATCGGTCTCATCCTCTCGTACGAAGAAACCAGTCAAGTACTACCTTATAGATTTTGATCTATCTGAAGTCTATCCCGAGGATGCACCCCACCTAAGGCAACCTCCCTGGGGCGGAGACAAGTCGGTCCCCGAGTTTCTGTTCCCTGATGCACCGCCTTGTAACCCTTTTGCTGTGGATGTTTACTGTATCGGTAACTCTATCAGGCAGGACTATCTTGATGTAAGCTTTCACTACTTCCATACGCTCCAACCCAATAACCATGCGATACTACAGGGCAGGGGAATTTTTGGAAAAGCAAAGAAAGGCTTCGAGTTCATGAGGGAATTGGTGAATGATATGACTAACTCGGATCCCGGGAAGAGACCATCTATGGCTGACGTCGTCATTCGCTTTGAAGATATTGTCAAAGGACTTGACGATAAACAGTTACGCTCTCCAGTTCTCGATATTGATGAAGATATGCGTTATTTCAGGAAGATTAAGCATTGTGTTGTTCAATGGACTAACAGGATACGGGGTCTTCCTGCTATACCCAGTGCATAATATTATATACCGATGACATGTTAATTTACTTGCGAAATTGCAAACTTGTTTTTTCCGTTCTCGAATCTCTGTTTCCGACACTTCGATTACTCTGTTAACTTCCTTAGTATCTTCGTTTTCAGGCACAAGTATAAGTAAACTATCACATCCATTTTACAGGGTTATACCATAAATCATTCCGGATGAAACCATCAACGTTCATTGTTTTTCTTGTGTGTTGGAATAATTGTGTGAAGGTACGAGTCTAGCTTTCAGCCGTGAGCATTTGTTACCGTATACATATGGCAGCATATGGCCACTTGCAATTGACAACCAGTCGCCTACCCACGTGGAAAGTTGACATTTTATGTACATTACCGATTGACAGGCCCACGTGGAGAGACTTACTTCTTTTCGGTCGCGGAGTTTCCGAGTCATCAACACAAATTGACCATAATATATTATAAACATAATAGATGTAGGAGCTGATCATACGAGATCTCAGATGCCTTAAGAGAGGCGCTGGAACTAGACAAGGTATATCTATGGAACATATTCCCAGCCTATCATTGACAAGCCATTCAAAAATTCCTTTGTTCCGTCCTATTGTGAAAAACAATAGTGCATAAATGACGAGAAGATAAGTACAATGTGACTCCCAAACATTTCTAACAGTTGACGTCTGACACCAAAGTGTTGACTCCTTTTTTCCTCCTTTTCGCAACTCATTGTACTGTTGTACCGTCTGTGTATTTGTGCATGGAAAGCGTTGTATTGAGCGACGAGTAACAACGATTGACATTTTTGAGCAGCATCACAGAACCATATTCAAAAAGGCAGTCGTTGTATAGACACGGACCCACCAATGCCCATACCTATGACACCGAACGTTCTTCGCTTCCTTTTTGTCGCTTGCGCTTTTGTCTGTCCCTACTGACATAACGAATATACCCTTCAAACATTAAATTTTCTCTCGTTCTTGTTCTGTATCCAGAAATACGTAACAACCCGTCGCATCCTGTGGGACTTTGATATGCAGCTGCCAACTTTGAAACAAAGTAACCATGTCTTCGGAAGTACTCGAGAACAATCAACACACCATGATTTTCTAGTTGGAAGGAAAGCAATTGTTTTTATAAGACATTACGCTGCAATCTCAAATCCCTCATCTTCCCGCTGATTTATTTTCGTCCCATTGCAAACTACATCATTCGCAATGTCTGCACCTATCTCGTCCATTCAAGAACTTGTGCAATCAAGCATTGACCGTCGCAAGGAGGAAATCAGACTGACACAAGAGAAAGCAGACGACGCAATCCGAGAATTGCGCAGCACCGGATACTCCGAAGTCGCTGACATTCTGCTCGCCCGCTACGATGAGTAAGCTGCCTTATTTTTCTGATTATTGTTTTCCAACGATCTTTCCTTCTAGGCTACGGAAGCGGTCCAGCAAATTTTCAAAACAGTATCCAGAGGCAGCTACGACCACTCCAGAAGAGAGTGCAGACAAAGCAGAAGTGAGTAGCTAATAATTTATGGAAGAGTTTCATCTATTCACCAGACCTAGGAAGCGGATTTTGAGATCAAGCTTGAACATTTGGAAGGTGATTATGTTTGATTTGCCTTTGAATACAGGTCGCTCACTTTACTTTGGACAGATGGTTCTCTCAAGTTTACTTTGCCTCCTGACGAGACAGAAGAAAAGCACAAGGTGTACATCCTCCGCTCCCCTAATTTTGACAAGGAGAATCCCGCGCAGAATATCATCATTGTAGCCGAAGAGATGGCCAATGCTGCCATAAACTGTCTTGACAAGTTGCCAAACTTGGCAATATCTAAGATGGAGTATCTAACAGAAATGTGCGAAAGGTAAGAGGTCTTCATTGACTCTGGATATATACTGAGTCTTATCCTCCTTTGAAAGTCTCACTGCACAGAAAAAGGAGATTAACTCGCAGAAGGAGCCTGAAGGGTCGCCAATAGCCCTGGAAGTCGCCGCACAATTCTACTTGAATGATGCTTTCAAATTCTTCCAGAGTGTTCAGATGATTGCGGTGAATATTATTTGAAGATCTTTCAGAGAACTGACATTGATAATAAAATGATGATCAGCACAGACTTGACGAAAGCGCAAAAGCATGATGCATGTGTCCGAGAGAAGAAAGCTGCCAGGATGCAGCCTTACGTTTGAACCGGATCTATATGACAGCTTTCTTAATAAAATTGTCTGTTTTGATATTACGCGACCCATCTTTTCATATCGGGGAATCTAAGAAAAAAACGAATGCTTGAAGTCAGCCTGCTCAGGTCAACCAACCCGTCTCTCAAGAGCCTGACAGTCCTGTGTGAAATAGCTTAAACTAGCCAATAAAACATACGCACAAGGATATTTATCCTGTCGATGCACACGTCCACCCCTAGTACCTATCCTTGTACCGAGTGTTTCGATTGTGTTCTCCCCTCATATTTCTTGCCCAAGGCTCAGCTTCCGTAACATTCAATTATGCCGCAAGCAGCTGAGTGGGGATAAGGTATTTGTGCACGCTATGGATAATTCGAGTCCACCTAGGCGTATTATAGGACAAGGACAACAGAATGACGCTTTTCGGGGTCGAATATCGATTTACTGACATGGAGAATGGAGATTTCGAGTCGAGCGAGGATAAGTATCGTGGACTTTGAAGTGGATTTGAGGTCCGTCGTCAGGATTGTCCCACACATGATTAATATTTACATGCCGCGCTTTTCTTCCTACCTTTGAACTTGGTTGAAATCAGCTGCATGATAGTGATGATACCGAAGGAGCACATAGCCCATACCACTGAAGACTAACAAAGGTGGAAACACGTAGATGGAATCCACCTATGCCCGGATCGCTGAGAGGACATTCTTGCTTGGTACTGGCTTGAAGGATTGCCTGGATCATGACACTCCTTTCGCTCAGTTCAACTGAAAGATTAAAGGCATTGAATGAGTCAAGCTTTGCTATAACGCCACACATGTTTGACGACATAGGAATTTGGTTTATTCAATCTGACGACACAAAAATTAACCAGCGGGCGAAGATAGAAACATTAGCAGCTTTTCCTAGACAGGATAGGTATGGTATGCTTCCTGTCTTAATAGGAATGAATGTGTCCGGACATCATGGATAGATGCAAGAACAATATAAATTTCACAAAAACCACAGGCCTCTACCACTTTAACCGGCTTTTGTTTCCGTCTACGATGTTCCAAGTCGATCTACAGCCCTGGCATATTACATGCATACTACACATCTCGTACATTAAGCGGGAAGCTCGAATTTCTGCCCATTGAGCACCCTTGTCACAAGAATTAGTGAGGTATAAGAAAAGACCCCAAATGTGAGATACGCACTTGGTAAAGTAGACATAGAAAAA
>QGOA01003396.1:0-19214 GCA_003313075.1 Termitomyces sp. MG16
AAGTCCCATAGTGGGGACAGTGTAATTGTGGGGTCAAAAGTCTGCCCCAGAGTAGGAGGGTGGGGATCAGGAATATCCCCAGTGTCGGATGGGTACTGGCACGTCCAGATCTCACGGGCATGTATGTCTTGCCCGATGGGGAGATACATCCCCTTGGTAAACACGTTGTTGAACACGTGACAACTCTCCTGCTGCTGGAGCATCAGTTGTTGGCAGTCACCAATGGTGGCCTCGTGCCACCCATTCCACTAAACACAGGACTGAGGGGTCCCATAGTGATCGAGGCGTTGCAGCCTCTCGTTGTTGATGGCAGCCACCTCGTTGTATAGCCAGCTGTCACTGAAGAAGATATGGGCCAAGTAAGTGACCCCATAGGTATACGCATGGTCAGCCCAGCTGACTGGAATTTGATTGTGTAGAAGGACGTGTAACACGTCTGAAGTGGTGAACATGGAAGTGGATGCTTCCGGGATGTCCACAGCCTGAGCCTTGAAAGTAGGGTCATCAGCGTGGAGGGGCACAAAGGCTTGCCCCATAGCTGCCTTGTATTCGGCCACAGCCTCTTTGTAGAGGCCTGGCCTTGCGAAGACATAGGCCAGGTACTTGTGTACTGTGGTCTTGGAGGGGTGGCTGGCGCTGAGCGTGCGCACAAGCGCAAACCCAAAGAGGCTGCGCCAATAAATGCGCATGGCATGGTCCATGGCCAGACCAGTCCATATGTTGGGCGTCCCAGGACGCCCATAGAGGAGGGCATAGGAGCCCGGGTAGTCCAAAGCAAAAGGCTGCTTTGGGTCAGGGGGAGTCAGGCCGACGAAGGCCAGTCTCCCACTTTCCTTGCGGTAATAGAGCTGCAATAGGACAATCATCCGCAGGACTTTTTTCCGCTCCTCTGAACTCGCAAAGGGTACTGCAATAGTCTTGTACAGGATCTCGTCAAGTAGTTGAGACATTGTTTTGTCTTGGGCAGTAGGGTAGCAGTTCAGCACCACCCATTTGAATTCGTTGAGCAGTAGATAGCCCAACTGACGCTGATGAATCGGCGTAAACTGGTTGTTTACCAGTGCATGGAGCCGGCAGAGCTCTTGAGGACTGCGGAGAAACCTGTGAGGTGCCACTTGGTACACCTTGCTGTTGTGGAGCGTCTGTGCGGCGTTGCCCTTTTTATCGGCCTCGAAGGTCCTGGCTGCACAGGCTTCTTGCCTGACAAAGATAGTATTGGTCACTGGCAACCAATAGAACTGGGGGAATAACCCTGCGCCAAAGAATGAGTTCTGGTGCTCAATAGTGTGATCACGGTAGATCACAACACCGAGCGCATCAGAGATGCACCTGGTTTTGTCTTTGAGGAGGGCAGCTCCTCGTTTGGCGCTATCCTGCACCCAACAGTCCATCTTGGCCTGTCAATTGCTGTTGCGCCGTTCGTGTGCCATATGATGTGCTGCCATCTTGTGTGGCACAGGGGATTCCATGCAAGCCTCTTCAGGCTCCTCATACCATTCGTCATTGGAGGGCAAGGATGGCAGCCTCTCCGGCACAGACGTGTCAGAACGTGGGTCCATTGCCCACACACACTGCGGGAGTCGGGCTGGCAGGCCCTCTACCAGTATTGCAGGTAAGAAGAGGATGTTAGTCTCTGGGGCCCCTTTTGGGGCATCCTCGGGAAAGTGCATGTTGACATATGCATGCCCTTCCAGTTGCTTACTCCGACGATCCTTTTAGAGTTGTGAGGCCTTAGCCTCAGTGGGGCATGTGCTGCCGCCCCAGGAACTCTGCTCACCAGAGTGTGTGGTGGATACCATGGATAATGGTCGCAAAGATGCAACCTCAGATGCACCACTAGCAAGGCGCTGGATGAGCCGAGGGGCAGCTGGAGCAGGAGCATCTTCATAGAGAAGGATGTCCCACCCTAGACCGGCCTCCTGGCCAGAGACGACAACACTTGACTGATTTGAGCAGGAGGGCACGTCTTCCACTCCTTGCCGACGCGCCCTTTTGCTGGAGTCAGTGTCCCGACTTGGGGGTGTAGTCTGCTGCTTACGAGCAGCTGATAGGGCAAGGAGATCAGTTTTGTGCTGAGCATGCATATGATCCATGTCATCTATCATCCGGCTGATGAGGATGACCGCCTCTGCATTGCGGAGGAATGACGATTCTGCAGGTATGTCGTACCCATTGTCCCCCAAGCATTGGAGGAGGGTAGCCAGGACTAAGTCCTGGTTGAGACTGGGCTTGACAGCCCATGCTTTTCCTTTGTTGCATTGGGAACGCAACTCTTCTTCTGAGCGGGGCTCGGGTTGGTGTGGCATCTCCAGCCACTGTAAAAGGGAGAGCCTGGCCAAGCTCTCCATCAGCGCATCGGCCGATGAACTGATGCTTAGTTCTGTATTGAGAGTTTTTGTGCTCTCAATGGCCATGGGGGCCTGTGCAAGGGATGCTTAGCATCCCTCTAGATTGTCGACTGGTACTGTGGTTGACAGGGAAGTTGACTTGCCTCCCTTGGCTAGCACCTCGTACAAGGCGTCGTACTGGGGCATTGCACCCCAAGGCCCCATCCAAGCTGGGAGTACGGCATCATTACAGGCGTGCCATCCATGCCTGGGTAGTGCGCTGGGGTGATAAACTGGGGAAAAGGATGTGTCCCCAGTGGCCCTGTTGCTAGTACAGGGGCAAGCTGCCTCCATCCTGACATTGCTTGGGGGCTGACAAGCCCCCGTACTGGTGTTGCTGGGATTGGCCCTCAGCGTGATGTGGCGCATAAGCACCTGCTACTGGTTGTTGAGGCTGATAGCTGCCCACAGGTGCGTTTTGAGGCATAATATTGCCCTGCATGAGTTGGTGTGGCGGATAGCCACTGATCACCAGCTGCTGTGGCGGGTAGCCCACCGCTGATTGTTGCTGCTGCTGTGGGAAGCCCACAGCCTGTTGTGATTGTCCCTACTGGGGCGCATTTTGGGTCAGTGGGGGAGCCATCTGCCCCCCCTCCAGCCGACGGTAAGACTGACAGCGCAAGTTCAAACTGTTGCTGCTACTGCTGCTGCTGCTCACTCTGGTCCATGGGCATGTTGTCCATGGTTGAGGGAAGAAAGGGAAAAAAGAAATTTTGAATTTCTAGACATGTCTCAGCCACAGTTGCTGACCAACTCAGCCAAGCCGTGATTGGCACTGCTGATCAATTTAAGTGCTGGCATGCTTACTTAACTGATGTGGGCGCTTAATGCCCTTTAACTCCAGATAACAGTCAAGTGCCGCTAACTTGGAGCAATGGGAGTATGGCTCCTATGTTGTGTCCCTGAGGGACCACCATATCTCAAACTCAAGCGTATTCCACTCAGTCCACTGGTGCCCTATGATGCACTCAACAAACCACTTGTCATCATCTCATGCCCCAAAGTCATAGGGGCCTGGGGTTGCCCTGTTAGGGAATAGCACGTCGTCAGATGCGCTGTATGGTCGCAACAGCGACACGTGAAACTTTGGAACAATGCATCATTCCTGTAATGCCTGAGGCAGCTCCAACACATAGTTGGAGGTACTTGGCTCCATGTCTAGCACACAGTATGGGCCTACTCATTTTGGGCAGAGTTTGCTAGCCCGTCCCTTTGGCAGTTTCAGGTTACGTGTTGACAGGTAGACCAACACTCCTACTGATATTGGTGGGTCCGTTTGCCTACGGTGATTGGTGTTTTTTGCCTGAAAGACTTGCATCTCTATGATGGCGTCATGCACCGCTGCAATATTCTCCAGGGCCTGTCTGGCGAACTTGACAACTCCTTGGTGGGCCCTCACATCAGCACAAATTTTGTGCAGCATGGAGGGCAAGTACCCTCCATTGAGCTCAAAGGGCACATATCCTGTCATCTCTGAGATACTTGCGTTAATTGCAAACTCAGTGAGTGGACACCAGTCCACCCAGTCCCGTTGGTCAGGGCAAACAACTGCCCTTAAAATCTGGCCTATACTGCGGTTGGCCTGCTCAGTTTGCCCATCCGTCTGAGGATAGAATGATGTCAACATGAGAAGTCAAGCTCCTAGCAGTTTGTGGAGTTCCCTCCACCATTGAGATGTGAACTTTGAGTCATGGTCGCTCACGATAGTACTAGGCAGCCCATGCAGCCTAACAATCTCCCTGAGGTAGATCCACGACAGCTTCTTAGCCGTCAGTGTAGTTCGCACCGGTATCAGGTACACCATGCTTGTCATGCAGCAGATTACCGCCCAGAGGTAATTGAACCCTCTAGACTCAGGAAAGGGACCTACAAAGTCCATTCCAATGGAGTCCCAAGATTTTACCAGCACGGGTAGCTGGTGTAGCTTCCCAGCAGGAGATCCAGGGGGCAACTTTGCCCTCTGACATGCTGCGCATGAGGCGCAGAACTTAGTCACCTCTTGGGCCATATGTGGCCAGCAATACCACCTACGGATGTATCCCAACGTTTGTGCGGCACCAAAGTGCCCCACCAGTGCATGGGCCTGGTCTAGTACTCGTGTAACAATAGTTCGCGTGCGGGGAAGGCAGACCACTGCCACCCCTTGACAGTTTTCTGTCATGATCAGTCCATCAGGCTCCTGCCTGAACTGAGGATGGTCGTCAGGATTGGCGATTATCTTGGCAAAGAGAGAATCATCACCATATTCCCGCACCATTTCCATTCGGAAGTCGTCGCTGCCCATGCTAGGGGGCTGGGATGAAGGCAATTCGCCTTCAAGCAT
Source organism: Termitomyces sp. MG16 (assembly GCA_003313075.1). Classification (NCBI taxonomy): domain Eukaryota; kingdom Fungi; phylum Basidiomycota; class Agaricomycetes; order Agaricales; family Lyophyllaceae; genus Termitomyces; species Termitomyces sp. MG16. Next base: position 4,711 of record QGOA01003396.1, read on the forward strand.
TTCAGCCAGAGTAACGGGTCTGTTGGGGCACTCACGTTCCTCAGGTGACGCTGGATCCATGACTTCATGCTCCTTAAGCAGCTGAGCGGCTATGTCCTGCTCTTCACGCTGCTCCCTGAGGCGAGTACTTTGCCTCTGCTTGTCATCACGCATCGCGCGTATGTCCAGGACATGCTCCCTGAGTTCCTGGTATCGGTGGAGAGGTAGATCCTCTCTGTCTGGGTCTATGTGGCAGTCTGCCTGCACATACTCATGAGGCTCGTGAGCCTCCCCAACTACATCGCTCTCAAAGTAGCAAGACAAGCAGTCTGCCACTTTGTTGAGTACACCTTTAACATAGGTGATGTCGAACTGGTATCTCAACATGTAGTCAATCCAACGTTGCTGCCACGGCAACAAGTTCACTTGAGTTTTGAAGAACTCAAGTGCCTTGTGATCCGTTATGATGTGGATGGGGTACCCCATCAGCTTGTCCTCCCACTTGAGGAGGGCTTTGAGTATGGCTAGAGTCTCCAGCTCATGCACAGCATAGTTTTGCTGGGCAGTCATGAACTTCTTCGACATGAACCCTGCTGGGCGGCAAGTCTGCCAGCTACTCCCCTGACCATACATGGCTCCAATGCCTGTCTTAGATGTGTCGCAAATAAGCCATATCGGCTCGTCCTGTCTAAGGTCGATTGGTCAAATTACCGGAGTCTTCATACAGATCCGCTTGACCATCTCGAAGCACCGCTGGTGCAGTGGCCTCCAATTGAACGGTGACCCATTCTGCGTCATGGCCATGAGTGGCCCAGTATAGGCAGTGACATCGGGCAAGAAGCTTGATATGTAGTTGACAAGGCCAATGAATCGTTGGATGTCATTGTAGTTTTGTGGCGTGCACCACTCCCAAATACAATTGAGCTTGTCCTGATTGGGGTGTATACCCCGCTCATCAATGACATTGCTCCTCCATGGAATCCAAATAGATGAATATATCATCTAAGTAGACGTGCATAAAATGTCCTATCACGTCTTGGAAAATAGAGGTCATGAGCCTCTGAAAGGTTGCAGGGGCATTACAGTCCCCAATTTGCATTATGTTGCTGGTGAACATGCCCATGATCGATGCAAATATGGTCTTGGGTACGTCTTCAGTGCAAATGCGCACCTGCTTGTAGGCGTCAGTAAGATCGATCTTTGAGCAATACTTTGCCTGAGCCACGTCTTCCTGGATCACCTGGTCTGGTAAAGGCATTACATTCTTTATGGTATTGTCATTGCACTGACATGCATCAAGAGCAGTTTGAAGGGTTCCATCCTTCTTTGGGATGCACAGTAATGGTGCAGCCTGAGCAGTGGTGCATGGTGACCACCACTAAGCATTTAAATAGTGATTAGTTTTATCGCGTAATTGCTCCTGGAGTGCACGTGGGCAGCATGGCAAGTGATACTTGTATTGCTTGCTCTTGTCTATGAGATTAATCTCATGGTTTACTTCCCGCCAAGGCGGGAGCTCCTCTTTGGTCCCATTGACCATATCAGCAAATTCCTCTTGCCATTGCTGATGCAACCAAGGTATCTCTTCCTCACGAAGGCTTGTTGCCTTCTGTTTCCCCTTCAGACACACCGGGGGAAGTACCTCCACCATTTCTGATGGTGGCCACGGTGATAGGCTTCTACTCGGACTGAGCACATCAAGGGACATTATAGGCCAACCAACACTTGACGTACTGAGGACTCTAGCGACCAGTTGGGAATATAGAGCAGCCCTAGCTCTGGCAACCGACTACAGGATTTAGACATTTATCCTAACCACTAGCTACCAAGCCTTCAGCACACTCCATTCACCTATCTCAAGGACAAAGGAGGCTCATAACGTATAGCGCTAACACGATGGCGGGAGAGAACTCTAACTAAACCCTGATCACTTCCAGAAGGAGCCAGCAGCAGGCGCTGCCATTTGACGAGGCACTTCAATCAGAAGTCTAAAAGGATCAATGACGGCGGCACTGGATATACTTAAATCCGACATCTGGACCTGTCAGGAACTAATACAATGTGTAGTGCTGACACTAGCGCTCACAGCGTCTGTTGAGGATTTTCTGACCATACCCCGAAACAGCCTGGCCAATTGGAGTTAGAATAAAAGTGAGCAGACTCATGCAATTCTAAGCCAATATAGAGTCGCCGCTGGTTGCCGTGGGTCAGACCGCCGTTGGTCGCCATCATCCATGTGCAAAACGTTGCTGTTGACAGGTCGCTGTTAGAGGAAACCACAAGGAGAGGCGCTAGGAGGTAGCGCTGCAGGTGGACTTGTATCTGGACAAACACGGTAGTGCATAGTATATAAAATAGCTACTTTACATGTATATAACAACGAATTGTAACCTCTTGAGCACCCAGTTACACTTAGCATTCAAATTGCGCTAGCATTGCCTGACTTTGTCACCAAGTTTGGCGCTAGCTTTGTCTATCTCGTCTTCGTCGTTTACGGTGCCACCTACAGGCACGCTACGCTGCACTATTTGTTTTATTCTCTATAACTTCTCCTAAACTACGACGCTTACCACTTGCTAGGTAGCACCCAAGGCGCTATCATCTAGCGCATCGCCCTATCACCTCTGCTCGAGCACACCGGGACCCTGCCGGGACTCCTCACAAACCCATATGCCAGGCGCTGGAGACGGCGTTGTACTGCGTATACGTCCAGCGCACCCAACCACAGTTGGCATCATTATTTTGGAGCCCACCGCGAGGGGTTCTATTAAGGCAGAATTCCGCTGGAAACTCGAGCCCAGCAACAGCGCCACCTCCTATTGGAGAGCACGTTTGGACAAACATTGACTAAATCACCACACTTACCAGGCGCACTACCGAGGCAAACTTTAGACCAGGAACTTGAAGCCGCTCCAGATAGCTTGGCTGAAAGCTTCTTCCCGTTTTCCCGACCGTTCGAATACTTAGCAGGTGAAAACCATACACCACTTACTCCTTTGGAAGAGCTGTCTAGGTCATTATCGCCAGAACCTAGCGATTCAGAACTACCCGAGCCAGTACCGACTATGACCATGCCCAGCGAAACTACCACTAACACCACTATTCCTACCATGACGTTGACGCCAGCTAATATAGAGCAGGCAAACACACCACACATGCCGCCAAGAAACCACTTCTTGTCGCCAAAATGGGATGAGACAAAGCCTCGCGAGCTAACACAGTATTTCCGAGAATTGGAATATTTATTACGTGACTGCCGGGTCACCGACAACACACAAATGAAAGAATACACCGCCAGATATGTTTCATACAATACCGCAGAATCCTGGACAGGACTGGACGAGTTTCAAGGATTAACACAAGATGCGGTGCCAAGACCGTTTACCTATGAGGAATGGAAAAAGGCGATCATTAAACTGTACCCTGGAGCTGAAGAATCCACGCGCTATACAGTCCTTGAAATCCAGAAACTGGTACAGGATACCTTTGCAATGGGCATTTATACGTTAGGCACACTATCTACTTATTATCGAGATTTCCAGCGAATTGCATGATGGCTAGTACAGAATGGCAAACTCTACAGGAACAAGGAATGGCACCTGTTCCAACAAGGGATTCCGACATTGTTATGGACTCAAATAGCACATTGCTTAGAAATTCTTAAGTTCGACCACCATCCCGAGAAACTCTACAATATAGAAGACGTTTTTGAAGCAGGTAAATGGATACTGAAAGGCACAGATACTGGCATCCCCTTCCAGCAACCCTTTAGTACTGATAACGGAGGAAAGGTGCCGCCCATTGTGTTGCCAGCGCCTAGCGCGACTAACAACCAGGAAGGCTTTGTTAAGAAGGAGGATCTAGAAAACGCAGTCAACACGGCTGTTGCAAACGTTATGAGCAAATTGGAAACGTTAATCTCGACTAGCCTTAACGTGCCACGAGGTAATATGCAACCTGGGCTTTGTCACTTCTGTGGCGAGGCAGGACATACAATGACTCGAGGGCGCTGCGCTATCCTCGAACAGTATCTACGCCAAGGAAGAGCGCGCCGAGGCACCAACAATAAAATAGTCCTACCCTCTGGCGCTAACATCCCTCTATATCCAGAGCACCGAACTTTCCAGGGACGAATTGATGAATGGCACCGACGTAACCCTGGGAACTTAGCGACGGGCAACCTCAATAGTATGGCCATGACGGAGGCAGAGGTGACTCCACAACAGGTGCTAATCCATGAGGTTCTCCAGCTTAACGCTGTTAACGAGCGGCCCACTTTGTCATGAGAGGAAAGGATCGAGACGTTAGAAAGGGAATTGAAGTCGCTAAAGAATCAGGTCTTTGACGGAGTCAAAATTAAAAAGAGCAAGCAACCGTTGAAGGACTATAGACCCTCAGGCGCTACGTCAGACCCAGCACCAGCAAAGCCCTTGAATACCAGAACTAACGATGACGCTCCCGACACTGCCAAAGCGCCAGTTAGCACGGAACCGCCACTACACCCGTATTCAGAACTTGCTGGTAACTACACTCCACCTGTCAATTGAAACTTTGGGGCGCCAGACAAGCCAGCAGGAGGCTACCGACCAACGGCACCAATCTACGACATAGAAAACCCAAGCAAGTATTCGATCGCATTATGAAAAGTCAAGTCACGATGTCGGTAGGGGAGCTATGCAGTGTGGCGCCAGACGTCAGGAATCAGATGCGTACAGTGGTTACCCCTCGACAAAACGTAGCTAATAATATAACGGCGGTGGACGAATGCGACGACACGCTACCTGGATTTACGTACATAACAGAGACAGTAGCACCGGAAATCAAAGAAGAAGCCGAGCCACCCAAAGAAGCTACGTCGATTGACCCAGTCGAAACCTACCTTAATCGCTAAGATCTAGTGACGATCCTGCTGTCCTCACTGTAGCCCAAGACTCTCACGCGATTCGCTCGATTATGTTGACAGTTGATGGAAAAAGCGAGATAGAGTCTATCGTGGACAGCAGATCACAGATTATTTCAATGGCTGCCGACGTCGCTAACAAGCTTGGCATCATTTACGACCCGACCATCATTCTTAATATGCAAAGCACTAACGGCACTATTGATCAATCCTTGGGAATGGCCCATAATGTGCCATGTGCTGTTGGCGATCTTACGTTTTACCTTCAAATCCACATTTTTAGATTGCCCGTGTACGACTTATTATTAGGAAGGCCCTTCGATGTCTTAGCACGATTGGTAGTCAAGATGACGTCTGAAGACAAAACAACGCTAACTATTAGTGACCCTAATTCAGGCGTCAGGAGAACGGTACCGACATTTCCCCAGGGGAAATTCCAGAAGCCAGGACCGAGAAAGCGACCTTACGTTAGCGACAACCCTTGTGAGTGTTTTCTGGCGCCATCGAGGAGATGAGTGATGAGGATCATGGAGATGAAGCGCTTATCTTGGACTATAACCATCGGACTGGGCAAGTAAACTTTATATCACATACCCCTTTAGCCCATGAAATCTTGAATTCTTCTTCGTCACTTACTAGTGAAGCGTTATCCTACTTATACCTCACTGCATCAGATATTACTGAAAACCTTTCAACAGACACTTATTTTGTTTCTACTCCCGACTCTGAAGAACCTTTGATATCAGGTTTCACTAGAAACCATGACTCTATTTATAATACGTTTGCTAACAATAGTACTCCTAAGCGCAAAGGGGTTCAGGCCAAGAAGAAATATAAACCCGTAGCGTTTAAAACGAAACTGGTAGCGAGCGCCGTATCTGAGGAATTTCGCATCAAAAGAAAAATAATAGGCGACCCTTTGGCTACCCTGCCAAAACTCGACCCAAATCCACCACCCTTCGAACCAACAGGACGATTTACAGAGGAACAAAAGGCGCTATTTCTTAGCACCCACAATACCGGCTTTCTCTCAATGGAGGAAATGGACGTATTAGTCAACATTATGCAAAAACAGAATGAGGCTTTCACATGGGAGGACTCAGAGCACGGTAAACTTAGAACTGACTTCTTTCCACCAGTGGTTATACTGACAATACCGCACGTACCCTGGACTGAGCATAACCGACCCATACCCCCAGGCATCGAAGCCGAGGTCTGCCAAATTATTCGCTCCAAGATAGCGGCAGGTGTATACGAGCCTTCTAATTCGGCCTACCGCTCAAGATGGTTTTGCGTACTAAAGAAAAATGGGAAGCTATGTATAGTCCACAGCCTAGAACCGCTAAACAAAGTCACAATTCATCATTCAGGGGTACCGCCATTTCCCGATCATGTCGCTGAATCTTTTGCGGGGAGAATATGTGGCGCTACCCTGGATTTGTTCGTTGGCTATGACGAGCGCTTAATCCATCCTTCCTCTCATGACTTAACGACATTTCAAATGCCATTTGGAGCGCTAAGACTAGTCACACTTCCTATGGGATGGACAAACTCGGTACCTATCTTTCACGACGATATTACGTTTATCCTACAGCCCGAAATACCCCACCATGTGCTCAGCTTCATAGATGACGTAGGAGTTAAAGGCCCAAAGGATTGGTGCCTGGTGGATAGCAAGCCCGCAGTACACCCAGAAAATCCTAATATCTATATGGTGCTATGGGACTTCTTTCAACTGGTTAACTGAGTACTTCAGCGCATGAAGTATTGTAGCGGGACGTTTTCAGGGCACAAACTTGTTCTTTGTGTGCCGCAGTTTAAAATTTTGGGGCACGTTTGCACACCAGAAGGCAGGATTCCAGAGGAGAGCCGATTAGCGCTGCTGGAGAAATAGGGGGTCTGTCATAACCTCTTGGAAGTTTGCGCGTTCTTGGGCACTGTAGGAATGCTGCACATGTTCATACACCATTTTTCACATCGCACAAACACCCTTAATCGCCTAACCCATTCAGGGGTCCCCTTCAAATTCGGACCTGATCAAATCAATGCCCAGAAGGACTTAGTAAAAGTGCTACAGGAAGCAAAACCATTGGTGCCCATTGACTATACTACCGCCGATCCCGTTATACTTGCCGTTGACACTTCATATATCACCATTGGCTTCTTTTTATGCCAGTGTGATGGTGCAAATCGAAAAATCAGACGCTACAATCGCTTCAGATCAATGACCCTTAACGACAGAGAGTCGCGCTATAGTCAGCCCAAACTGGAATTATATGGATTGTTTCAAGCGTTTCAGGCGCTACACATGTATTTTATTGGGGTTCGAAACCTGATTGTCGAAGTTGACGCACGCTACATCAAAGGAATGCTCCAGAATCCAGACATTCAACCTTTGGCTGGCATGAATTGCTGGGTAGTAGCGATACTAATGTTCCACTTCAAGCTCGTGCACGTCAAGAGTGCGTTTCACGGACCTGATGGACTATCTAGGCGACCTAGGCAGCCAGAGGACAAAGTGCTAGACGAAAGCGATAACGACGTATTTGACGACTGGATTGACCGGTTGCACGGTTTCATACATATTATTCAATTGCCTATTTCGGCCCTTCGCAAAGACCAACCTGTCTTGACCTGGCTACACCCTATCATTCTGTATCAACCTAAACCGTATCAGGCTCCATCGACTTTTTACATGGCCAGTATCTATAACGTCGCTAAGCCATCTAATGATCTAAAAATAGTTGAGGAACCCAGACCCTTACGGGAAGATAGTCGCAACCTCCTATATTTGGCGGTACCTCGTAGCGCCAAGGCTAAGTCAGAAGACCAACGAGTTGATCAGGTTAGGAAGTGGCTACAGGATTTGCGCCGACCATTAGACCTTATGGATATGGAATACGCCACCTTCATTCGATACGCAACAACTTTCTTTATGGTTGAGAACTGGCTTTGGCGACAAAATAGGGCTGGTGCTCACAAATTGGTAATCAAACCAGAGGGCTGTATTAGGATTTTGCACGCTATGCACAATGACTTGGGACATCGAGGACTCTACGTGATGCGAGCGAATTTATTGGAACGTTTTTGGTGGCCTCAAGTTAGCGCCGATATCGCATGGTATATTTGCACGTGTCTTCTCTGCCAAATCCAACAGATGCACCAAGTTCTTATTCCCCCAACCGTAGCGACTCCAGCACCCTTGTTCAAAAAGATATATATCGACACTATGCACATGCCCAAGTCAGGGCGCTACAAGTACATTATCCAAGGAAGGTGCTCTTTGGTACATTGGCTGGAGTTTCATATGCTCCAGTGGGAAAATACCGATGCTATAGCTAAGTGGCTCTTTGAAGATGTTATTTGCAGGTGGGGAGCCCTTCACGAGATTGTTACAGACAATGGAGCGCCAATAGTTAAGGCGCTTACCTATCTCGCTAAGAAATACAACATACAGCATATTCGAATCTCAGGATACAATAAACGCGCTAACGGTATAGTGGAAAGGCCACATTTTGACGTATGACAGGCGCTATTTAAGGTGGTAGACGGCGACAAAAGTCGCTGGAGTGAAGCGACTTATTCGGTCTTTTGGTCTGAATGAGTTACTGTATGGAAGAGGATGGGCTGTTCTCCCTACTATGCTGCGACTGGCACCCATCCCCTGCTTCCAGCGGACGTTGTGGAGGCAACGTACTTACAACCCCCACCTAACTCAATCCTGTCCTCTACCGATCTTATTGCTAGGTGCGCCATTGATTTACAACGACGCATGGAGGATCTAGAGCACCTACACGAGGTGGTATTTCAAGCTAGACGACAGGCTGCATTACGATTTGAAAGCGAGCATAGCACTACTATCCGAGACTACAACTTTACAGCTGGCACCTTAGTACTAATGCGCAACTCAAATATCGAAGTCACCCACAACAAAAAGATGCGACCCCGATACCTAGGACCCCTCATAGTAGTTTCCCACAATAAGGGAGGTGCCTACGTACTCTGCGAGTTGGACGGCTCAGTTTTGCATCGACCAGTAGTGGCATTCCGACTCATTCCCTACTTAGCACGTGAACATATTCCACTACCTTTGCCGGCGCTGGACATTGACACCGCCAAGCTTTGAGAGCTGGAAGAGACTGAGTTGGTGGACGATGATGAGAACACTCTGGATGAAGACGAGGAGCAATAAACTTATACGAGACGCAAGGCGCTAACTGTTAGCGCCCCTTGGGATCAGACTTAGGCAACCTGAAAACCAGAAAAGAATAAATAAACAAGCGGTACTAGTACACAGGGAACAGGCGATCAGACTACGACTACAACTAATTGAACTACCCTAAAGATGCAGACCGTCAACATGGACCTTTCACTTGATCTTTAGGTCACCTGCGGGTGGGAGGAGCACCTGGAGGTGGTGCGTTAGCAGAGGGAATGGGAGGAACGGGAATGCTAGGAGGAGGCATGGGAGGAGCACCTGGGCGAGGAGCATGAGGAGCACCTGGAGGAGCAGCAGGGGGGTTGGGGGATGAGTACCACCCGTCCTCATCTGGGCGGGACTCAAACAAGGGGTAAGGAAAGGCCGTGCATTCTAATATTGCCCGACGTGCATCAAGGTTGACGAGAGGGGGAAGGGGCAGCCAGGAGAGACTCTTAGAGACGGCATGGAGTTAACAACCTCAGGTTAAAAAGAATGAGAACTAACCAAAGTTCCTGTTTCGCGGAGTAGGCTGGCCAGACTCAGAGCGGTACTCGTAACCAGCTCCTGCACAACGCATGAGTATTACTCACAACCCACGCTAAGGGGAGGTGTACGGTGACTATGGATGGGTCGACAGCGACCATCCATTCTTCAGAAGCGTCGAGAAGAATTCGGTACCTGCATACCAGGGTCATTGTGTTTCCATTCTTGTGTGGAAAACTGCCAGTAGGCATGAGCACGAGGAACTGTTCTAATCGGTCTAGGATAGCGGGACAGTACAGGCGTTTGGGCTCATCAAGGAGAAGGGGAACTACTGGCATGATGTGATACTGACTGGGTTAACCACGCCAGAACCCATAAAGTACCTCAAGCTACTTGCAGGGTTGCAGCTACTGGAGAATTCTTACATGTGCAAAACAATCACGAGGGAGGGGCGACAACAGCGATGCAGTTCATATAACTATGACAAAAGAAATCAAGTATCTAAAATCTGTCAGTCCAGTGGCACCATGGAAAAGAAGGAGCCAACTTACATAAACGACATGGGAGATCGACGAGCATCAAGGCCCGGGCAGAAGGAGAGGCCTGGGAGGCCGCCAGCCTTCAGCCGGACCACGAAAAAGACAGCCACCAGTAGACGAGCGGGGCGCCTAGCAAAGCGACGCGTTAGAAGGAAGAAAAGAGGTAATAAGGTAACAAACCAGGTAGTGACTCTCCTCCAGCAGCAGCTCAAGACGTTCTTTTGTTTCCTTGGTCGCGATTTGCTTTATTTGGAGACTATCAGAAGAGAAGGAGGGCAAAAAAGGCAATAACACACCTGAAAAATCTGACTCCAGTTCTTCTCCATACCAAATCGGGTCAGCGGCAGCTCATCGTTCCAAATCTCGCAAGCCGCATGAAGGAGCTGACAGCGACGACCTAACTCAATGACTCTGTTGGTCAGCCCGGGCACGCCGACCGCCAGGTAGTGGTGGAAGAAAGAGGTAGCGCGTTCCAAGAAAGTGGGGGGATCAATCATGACATGAGCGCGATCACAGCGGGGGGTCCACACGATGCCGGTTGGGCTTTTCATCATGAAGACTGATAAGATGCTGTCGAGGCATGGGCAATTTATAGGATTCGGACAGTGTTTCAACTAGCGACAGCATGGGAGGGCACTTCTCAAGGGGCTTGGACCCTGACGCAGACACGAACCAATAGGATGCACTTGAACTCATGTTAGGTCGCACAAAGAGGAAGTTAACCTTTGAGATCTAGCGCTTATAGCCACCATCACCGAATAACCACAAGCGATCAGTGGCACTCTATTTCTTATACATTAAAACTTCTTGCATGAATCGACTTATTTTTCTACAGACAATACCTATTTCTTCCTAGGCTGGCGCGATATTGGCTATTGGGTTGCGCTGGTAATAGGGGTTTTCTACGCTATGATGATTTACTGAGCGTTTCCCCTTTTTCTTACTTTGTGTTTTGATTACTTACAAACTGACAATTTCAAAACAAAGGGGGGGGAGCGTTTATTTTTGGTAGAGCTATCACAAACTACGTATCAAAAAGTTCAAAGTCCACAAAAAGTTTGAAGCACTACAGGCCGGCAACTACGCATCAGACACGGAGGGAGCGGGATCACCCAAAGGAAGCAAGTCCCCATCCTGAATGGCGTTACTCGCTTGCCACTCAAGCGCATCAGTGATGTCGTCATGGAGCTCAAGCAGGAGGAGCTCACAGCACGCTAAGGTGGAAACATGAGGGCGTAGGAGGGCGAGTTCGCTACCAATAACGTCGGTCGCGTCCTTGACCTGACAAAGTTGTTGGTGGAGATCAGCGGCAGGACAAAGGGGAGTGACGGGATAAGAGAACTCATCCCCAAGCCAAGGGTAGGCGTCGCCGGAAACATGCATGGCAGGGGGAGGAGTCCAGAAGGGATTGAACTTAGCGGAGGTCAGAGAAAGGGCGAACCAACTAAGAAATGCAGACTTACTCGAACGGTTACGGGGGCACATGGGGTCCATTCATGGTGCTTATTGCCTGGTGACATGGCCCTAGCGGAGGAAAGGTGGATGCCATAAGAAGGCAAGTACCTTCAGCGGCGACAGCGCTCGCCCTGAGCCACTAAGGTCCCCTTGGACTCAGGTGCGGTGGAGGACTCGCGAGTACTGGGGAAGGAAGAAAGGCTACGGGGGGGAGTAAGAGAAGAGGTAATAGGAAGAGCAACGGGGGAGGCGCTAGCTGCAGCAGGTTTAGGAGCAGGGGTAGCGCCGGCGACCGACATCACGACATCTTCGGCGGGAGGGATATTCACGATGACAGGAAGCAAAGGAGTAGGGAACCTGGCGACAAAGAGGTTAGCGCAACCTAAACAGGAAAACACGAAGACTACGCACCAATTACCACTGGGGCCACTCTGATAAGGGTTAGCGGTGATAGGGGGAGTAAGGCGAAGCAGAAGAGCACGTACCGCCAACAGCGCATCGGTGTCGACTACAGGCCCAGCCTCATCGTCATCCTCGCCCTCAGCGTCCCTCTTGGTATCCTTGCCTTCATCAGTAGATGACTCGGTAGAAGACAAGATCACAGGAGTAGCAGGCACTAGCTTCCAGCGCTTACCGGGACTCTTGCTAGGAGAGGTGACAAGGGGCTTACGTTTCGAAGGGATGGGACGATGGGGAGATCGGGCAAAGGGGGCCGCTACAGTGGTACCGTCTTGGGTGATGGGCAGCGCTAGACTTGCAGCGCTAATCACAGTGGGCTGACAAGTAGCGGCCAGATCGCGTTGCTGCAGCACAAAGGCTCGGGCATTACGAACTAGGACTGCGTGCTCGTAATTGCGTTGCATGATAGCGTCCCTACCACGTTCGCAAGTACAAATCCCATTGAAGGCACAGCCCCATTTCAACGCATCGCAGTGGTAGCAGGGAAGAGAGGTGGTAGGAAACCAGCAACCCTCGGGATCATTCTCAGACCAGCATTTATTGCACTGAGAAAGAAGTTAGCGACATCATCAACCTTTCAGGGACGAACAAGCACTTACCACGCCAATCTTTGCCCTAAAAGTGCAGCGCTCCACGGGTGCCACTATAACCTTCTTTTTAGCGCTGAGTACTTGGACACCAGCCGGGAGGCCGGTATCAATAATGGTAGTATCGCTACGAAGGCGCAGCAAATCACGAAGTTCTGCGTTGGTAAACATAGTTTGGTTGGGCGCCTGAGGAGGGCTTGATCAGGCGCTAGAGACAAGCAATCTTAAAAGGAAACACTTACGACATATAAAGGGGCAACACGAGCAGGGAGATTGACCTAAGAAGCAGAGTTAGTAGAAGAACTAGAGGCAAGAAGACAAGGATGCACGGTACGTTTAGGAGGGCTGGCAAGAGCAGGGGGCACGCAATTAATAACCACGGCGAAGTTACGGGGGGGAAGGCGAGAAATAGTATGAGTAGGTCCAGGCCGGGGCTCACTGGCGGTAACGGCAATCCGTTTGATGGCCAAATGAGGAGGCGCAGTACGAGTGGGAGAAGCGACGATGAGTGCAGTACGAGCGGGAGAAACATTGCCACAAAAAGGACTACCAAGAATGGGAGGAGGTAGAACAGAGACAGGAGCAACAGGAGGAGCAGCTGGAGCGGAAGGAACGGTAGAGGCCAACGGGGCACTAGGAAGACTGGTGATGGTGGGCGACGTAGCAACCGACTACTCAGGGTTAACAGGGAAAATGTGAGGAAGAAGAGGAGGGAACTCACTTTGCCAACCTCGGTACTAGCCAGCAGGGCGTCAATCTTGTCGGATAGAAAAGGGGCCTAGTATGGGCGCTGAACCTTAGTGCCACGAATCCAAAATCAAACTTAAAAACTTACGAACAAGTCCGCAAACGGTAGTAACCAATCAGCACCCTCATATTCATGGTACCGAGCCATGCACCATTCACGAACCTCGATGCCCCACGCCCAGGAACTGTCAGAGCCGTGGACCACAAGCCAGCGCTGATAAAGTTGCATAATGCCAGGGACGGTTTGTGGTGCATCGGTGGGACTGACAGACTTAGCGTGATCGAATAAATAGGAGGCCTTAGCCAGGAAATTGCGGAGAGCAGAGGCATCGAAAGGAGTGGACATGCTGGAAAGATGGGAAGGAAAACATGAGAAGGTGAAGTGCTGAAAACGACTTTTATAAGGTGCCGGCAGCATCATACGGACCGTAGCGCAGCCAAATTAATGACGGCGTTTGACTGAGGACAGTCAATTTTTCAGTTGGGGGGAGATGATAGGCTTCTACTCGGACTGAGCGCATCAAGGGACATTATAGGCCAACCAACACTTGACGTACTGAGGACTCTAGCGACCAGTTGGGAATATAGAGCAGCCCTAGCTCTGGCAACCGACTACAGGATTTAGACATTTATCCTAACCACTAGCTACCAAGCCTTCAGCACACTCCATTCACCTATCCCAAGGACAAAGGAGGCTCATAACGTATAGCGCTAACACGACGGCGGGAGAGGACTCTAACTAAACCCCGATCACTTCCAGAAGGAGCCAGCAGCAGGCGCTGCCATTTGACGAGGCACTTCAATCAGAAGTCTAAAAGGATCAATGACGGTGGCACTGGATATACTTAAATCCGACATCTGGACCTGTCAGGAACTAATACAATGTGCAGCGCTGACACTAGCGCTCACGGCGTCTGTTGAGGATTTTCCGACCATACCCCGAAACAGCCTGGCCAATTGGAGTTAGAATAAAAGTGAGCAGACTCATGCAATTCTAAGCCAATATAGAGTCGCCGCTGGTTGCCATGGGTCAGACCGCCGTTGGTCGCCATCATCCATGTGCAAAACGTTGCTGTTGACAGGTCGCCGTTAGAGGAAACCACAAGGAGAGGCGCTAGGAGGTAGCGCTGCAGGTGGACTTGTATCTGGACAAA
>QGOA01003399.1:0-30614 GCA_003313075.1 Termitomyces sp. MG16
TATTAGAATAAAATGTTAAAATACAGTGCGTTGATACTACAATAAAATATGTGAATTATCTGTGGAACTTATAAGGACCAGTAAGCGTTAAAATTAAACTGACTTACATGAAAAAATACAAACGGAATTTATACGTTCTGCTCATGTGAGGTCTGTAATGTGCCCGCACTAATAAAATTAGACAATGAAATACCAGATGACTGAATACTCACAATTTCTCTCAAAGAGGCGTTGAAAATGTGATGACGAGTTACGCTAGTCAGAACAATGTGTGTTACTGTTATGGCCCAAGCCGTCCAGCTGTACGATGCACCGGCATACGAATAAGTGTATGCTTCATCTAAGTGTTGCTCATTGTCGCTCAGATATAAGTGAAAAGCCACAACGAGACGACTTTCTCGGTCGAATCCCTTTATCATGAGATGTTGTGCGTTACAGTCTCTATGAGCATAAGCACTGATGGTAATATATAAATTCGACATCATAAAACTGCATATAAACACTAAAATGTCCAGAAAAACTCACCAGAACACTAGATCGGCAACATTCACCCACGTCAATACATCGAAGTACTGACTGGATACTGTAAATAAGGCAACATCCGCCATTTTCCTCATCTGTCTGCCGTGTGATGATGTAGCGGAAGTGCGGGGGTGCCAACACTGAATACTAGCTATGGGGAGCACGGACATGATGTTATGTGAGTAGAATAACAAATGTAAACCTATATGAAGATATATTGAGAGGACACATCGACATCGTACATTTGTTGTGTAAAGTAGTGAGTTCGCGCTAACTATATGTTTTAATGATAACTCAACATATTGGCTGGTTTATCAAATTAGTGTATTGTAGTTCATCCCATTGGTGTATGAGTAACACGTTGTATTTTCCATAGAGGTTCATGCAGAAACTTTTCGTTTTGACTCGTGGAAATCCATAGATCGATCAGACTGATGGTCTTTCTGTACTGTATTGCTTGATATACTTTTACCCATCGGAGTGTTCTAGCCTGGAGCGAGTAATAAGTACCAAGTCAATATACAGTGACGGTATTCATTTCCATCAGGTGTCTGTTGAGCAAGTACATGGCAACATAGAATGCTAGTACCAGTACAACCAAGCAGGGGTGGGAATGCATTTTCTAGAGCGTACAATAGCATTTCATAAGAGAAAGCCAGATGTAACATAGCCGGTATAAGAAACCACCGAAAGGAACCAACAGACTGAAAGGCATAGAAAGGTGGAGAGCACATCAGGGGAGAAGAGGTGAAGGATTATGTACATACTTTAATATATAAAAAACAAAACAATAATACATATCATCAAATAGACACGTAGCATAAGTCGTTTCAACATACCATAAATTCGTACCTTTTGTTTTTAAATAAACAACTGTGTTTCTTACTTTTACAAGTAGAAACCGGGTTTGCTTGTTGGCTAGCCTTGTACGAAGTGGCATGACAATGAGTAAATGTATATATGTGTGTTTGCTACGTAATATCCGAACAGTCATTCAACTGAATCATTATGTAATACAAAGTCACGTTTACGAATTCGTATTTAATTTTACTAGTCATTCCTTTTATAATTTAATAATCATTTAAAATAATGACAAAATAAATAAACAAATATAATTAAACCAATTGTCCCATTGAACGCTTACATAATATACCATCATGTTAAAAATTTCACGGTTGTGAAATTGGTCAGGTGAACATATGGTGGACATAACATGCCCAAACTCATGATTATTAACTAATAAACCACGTTTAATATACGAGAATACATATTATATCAGCGTTCAGATGCACATCAGGAAAATAAATAAGTAATTAAATAAATAAAATATATAAGTAAATCAATTGTCCCACTGAATGCTTATATAACATACACCTTTGTTCACTTAATAGATATACCGAGGATCGTCTTTATGGACTACTTAGTCCTTATTTAGCTGTCGTAGATAAAAATAAATTATATTTTAGTTTAAATCAGATTAAATTGTATTCTCTATGGGCACGTTTAACATATATTATGTCAGTGTTTGGGTGTACGACCGGTTTGAAGATCATATGACCTCACAGCGGCCAAATTCACGTTAACTGTCCTGATTTTGCAAGGGGGTCATTTGAACAATATCACTTCTAGCGTAGATGGATGGCTTCGTAGTAATATAGTAATACGACCTATATCCTTAAATACACAGACTTGATTCAAACTAAACAACTCCCCATCGGTAATATACGATTATGCCACTCTGACATATAACACTATTGTTGCTTTACTACCTCTGCAGACTTGTATATCCAACATATTCAGGCTGCCTTCTTCGACAATCAACCTTCTACCAGTAATTAAACCGTCATGGAACCACACCCTCAAGGATGAATCCACGTATCGACAAGTAAAATGACTGTTTGCAAAATATATAATACCTTTTAGAATATATCGTCTGTTTCCCAACCCATAAACCGGCACGTCGACGTATCTATTAATCATGATGTCGATCGACACCACATTGAAAAACAGTATCAGTGCCATGTATACTGTTCTCATTATTCTAACTAATTCATATGTGCATGTTCTGCACCAAGATTCGGTAAGAAATTCCATGTTTCTTAGAAAATGTTGTATTGATGGCTGTGAATTATCTAATATGGCAATCTGACATGAATTCAACGTAACAGCTCTTCTGTTCACTGCATGACTGCATGGACAGTGCATGTATGATGTGTATACATTTTGCTTGTATGTAAGCAACTCTTTGATCACAGCATGAACACTCGTTAGTTCACCATACAAGAAGTTTCTCAGATTGCGATTGTTCATACAATTTCTCAAATCCTCTCTTGCGTCCTCCAGCATGATTTTACTTTCATGTGTTGATAAGAAGTTGCTTTCCATACTTCACATAATTGATGTCCCAAATGATCGGAAAGTCGTTGACCATAGTGACATGTCATCTTGCCACATATTGTACAATATAGTTATCACCACGTTGTACGCGCAACTGTTGGCATTCCACTAGTTCCAACCAGTCCTCCACATCTGTCCAAATTTAATTCCTGTTCACCGCTTATAAGATTTTTCAAAATTTTCAAGTTGAATGAACCATCATCGTGGTTCCGGTTTATTTTGCTGTGTATTGGTTGAGGATGCACTATGGGCTGAGTGCCCTTAGCTGGAATAAATCTGCTTTTAGGGGACTGCAGTAGCTTAATAGGTCTATCTTCACTAGCAACCTGCCATTTAATATCCGGGAATGATGCATCATCGTAAGGGTCCTTGTCACTCCAACGTAAGGCTGTATGAAGATTAGGGGGCATGTAACCTTTTTGTTTGCATTGTCTAAATGAATAAATTAGATCAGATTGTCTAGGTGAATTGACAAAACTTTTAGGGAGCTGGTTCATATATCTGAGTTTGGTTATTTCATCAAGCAGTTCCAAGTCATGAAATTCCCTGTGCAATGCGCCACTCGCTTTGCCTTGTATTTTGTTAGCATCAAATCCTCATATGATGAGCGTTCCTGCAGCAGTAGCATTGCGGGATAGTGCAGTGTAGTAGGCTTGGTGTGATTGACACTTGGTTAAGTCTACTGGATTGTAAGGTCTAGTTTTTCCTTGACTCGTGTAATCCGTCATGGCGTAGTTTACCAATACCTCTACCTGTGATCAAGACAAAGACACACTGTCATTGCTAGGGAGTCTACATTTAAGATGCACACTTGTACGTACAATCAGAACCACATTACCAGGAAGTCCATTGATTCTTACTCTTTGCGGAGGATTGTTGAGTAGTACGAATAACGTATCCAGCATAATTTGTCTGGCCGATCTGATGCAACTTTTCCAACCATACACAAAACCTTCCTGTCCATTGGTGATGCATAATTCTGTAGCTGCATTATTCTTGATAATAACAGGCAAGCCTACATACAATAACAGCTTTCTTGCAACTTGAATGCTGCAAGATGACAGAGGTTGGTCTCACAATGCATGCTGTATAGTTGGAGGAAATCTTGTGGTTCCTTTAGAGCATGTGTAGTTAGATGAATGGTTTTTTGTTTCATCATCATCTCTGGATGACGGACTATCTTCACTGTAAAAATGCACTAGTTCCTGATGGCTCTCGCTTGTGAATCAAATACTTCTTATAATATTAATAGTATCTTTGTCCATGTTTTGTGCGGTGATTATAGAAACATTTCTGAACTGTTTGTCAGATGTAGATGAGCAACTATTAGAGATGGCCAATGATTTGCTCCTAAGAAACTTCACATCTTCTTTGGTGCATGCTCTATACCTCATGTTTTTGAGTGCAGTATGCAAAGCTGTGTCCTCCATAGACTGAGTCTTTTGCCTCATGTTTTTATGCAATATGACAACAGTTGTTATCTGATGCCATACAGCCTTGCCTATGGCAGACTCCTCATCCTTCAACGTTTTAGTATTTAAACCTACAGTTCTACTATATAACACCAATCCTTTGTGCCCAGCAACAGGGGGCAACTAAGCAAAATCATCTGCAAATACCATGTTCATACCACTGAAAGAGATATCTAGTCTACTGGACAGCTGAGCCAGTCTTGTAGAAATCTTATACAAGTCTCAATATGATAACATAGATACTTTGTCAAGAAACACATATTCAACATCTAGTAGACAAGTTTTAATTTGAGTGAGTTGTTTCTTTGATACATCAACCATGTTGTTAATGCTGAACATTGAATGATATGTTAAGCTACCTATAAGCAATGCAGCAGTGCTGGTAGGTGCAACCACAGCCAGATGATATGCCTCTCCTCTAGCTTCAAAATACTTGATGAGGGCTTGGAACACCTGAGTTTTTCTGGTGCCCCCCATTCTTCCCATATACAATTTAAGTTGCTCAGGCATATATGACATTGCATGATTAGCCACAATGCGGAACACTCTCAGCTGTTCTTTGTTCAGCCTGTAGTCTGAAGATATAATAGCGATAATAGGTTCCTATTTATTGTCCACATATATTTTCTGAAGATACTTCCGATCTACTACATCGACATGTACTGGTAGTTCCGGTATGCTGCCTGGTAACTTACCACTGCATGTAGGTATGCTGAAATTTTGGCTCTTCAGCACCTCATTCTGCTTTGCTGTAACAACAGCTTTCCAGTAAGACGAGTTACCTTCTTCATTTATAGGTTCAATGGCATCAATTTGAGGAAACACCTGGTCTATTATAGGACCTCTCCACCCCAGATCTGCTATAGTTGCTGACATTTGCAGCATATCAGGTCCATGTTTTAATTCTTTCTTACCAAACACAGCAGATGCTTCTTCATCAACACCTGTGATTACATTGATTTTCAGTTTTGTCCTGCTGCATCATGTCAGATAGTTTGTCTCTGGTCAGTGTTGAATTAGTAAGACATACACCTCTGCTCTTCAGCTGAGCATAAAAATCATTGGCCGCATCTAAGCATTCATATTGTATGTTCATGTTTTTGAGCAATGTGAGTTGATGCTTATTAAAGGATGTGTTTCTCCTTTTTCTTATTTTATTTATCTTTTAATTACTTACAAACTGGCAATTTTGGAACAAAGGGGGGGGGGAGCATTTATTGCAGTACAAGCTACATCAAAAATACATATCAAAATTGACAAAGTCCAAAAAGTTGGGAGTGCTACAGGCCAGCAACTACACATCATATGCGGAAAGGGCAGGATTATCCAAAGGAAGCAAGTATCATGACCCCCCCACTCAGAACCACCCTGGGACACCTTCAAAACCCCATTCAGAACTCCCTTGCTGACTCCATGACACAACTCCCACCATCATGACCACTTCTACTGCCATCACACATGCCCTTTGACAGCCCTGCATCATGGACCCCAGGACCCAACAATCAGATCACGTCAGTTACCCCAGCTATCATGCATCACACATCAGGGCCATCTCTTTATGCCAATTAATCATGTGCTCTGCATGCGTGATCCCTGGTATACAATTCCCCCCTTTCACGAAACTGCCCCAGACATCCCAGAATCCCTCAAGAACCTGGAGTAATAATATGATGCTGTACCAGCAGTCAGGGACACACCATGCACCAGAAGTCAAAATAAACATTTAATTATGGGCTGAAAACTATAAGCCTCCTGGTAGCAGTCTCAACAAAAATATATCTCCAAAACATCCCAATAAATACACAGAAAAGTACAGAACAACAGGCAAGGACCAGCTCAAACTATCAGCTCAACAATAGTCCAACTACTGTAATAGGGAGGGGAAGTGTCAGGTTCCATTGAGTTGGGGGCTTTCCAGGAAAGCAATGCCCTTACAATGCGGACTTGATCTATGGATACTCAGGTGTCTGGGACTCCAGGGCTAGGACTCCGGGGTTCAAGACATGGACAGGGGTAATCCTGGGGGAGAGGACTTGGTACGGGAGTTTTGGGTTCTAGGTAGCTGGGGGTTGGATGGGGGTCAAGTCATGAACCAGAGGTTCTAAGACAAGACCAAGTTAACAAGTTACAAGTTGTGAAGTACGTACCAAACTTAGAGCACGCAGTTATTCAAGCGTGCCAGTCAGCACGTACCAATCAAGCAGAGGGCACGCAACAATTCAAGTTAATATCAAGACTAGTGAATACAACAGGGAACTACACTATAAGTACTACAGGGCTGGGTCTCAGGGTTCTGAGGTGTCTGGGGTGGGCTCCGGGAGACATTGAGTAGCGGGCAGGGACTGTATACTTGGATCATGCATGTGGGGCACGTGATCAATTGGCACAGAGGGAGCTGTGATGCATGATGCGTGATGGCCAGAAGCAAGTCACGTGATCTGATTGTTGATGGCGGTTGATCCCAGGGTCCGTGATGCAGGGTTCCCAGGGGGGCTGGCTGATGGTGGTCTTTGATGTGTGTGATGGCGGCATCAGCAGCTGTGGGGGTGGGGCACGTTGTGGGGTTGACAAAAGAGGGTCCTAGATGGGGCTCCAGAGATGTCCTGGGAAGGTTCCAGAGGGGAGGGGTCATGACAGGAAGCATGGGAGCTGGCAGAAGTGACAAAATGGGATCAATTGGTGATGATCTAGATCAAGATCAGATCTGACAATGCCCAATTTGACATGACTGAAAGGAGAAGGAAAAGAAGCATGGAATGCAGGGAATGATCATGCTAAATGGAGCAGAAGCAAATGGGGAAGTGGCAATCAGAAACATCCAGAGGAATGGTGGAACAAGAAGTTGAATGGTGGAACTGGTGGCACTGAAACAGGCTTCCCAAAAAGGAAATTGGACTATCAAATATGTTCTGGAGGCTGGGGAGTTTACAACAAAGAGTCAGGTGTAGATAGTGGTCTGTGCATCAGAAAAACAGTATAAATAGCCCAAGTTCAGTAGAGAATAGACAGACATTTGATAGGCAAAGGCTCAGTAGTTTCCAGGGAGTGAATCACCTAAGCTAGAGTTTATTGAACACCTCTTATTGGAAGTCTATTGGTAGACAAAGGCTTGGTGGTTCCCAGGGAGTAAACTACTTAGGCTGGAGTTTATTGAGAACCCTCTTCTGCCCATCAGGATATTTGATATTCTGTGAAGCACGCAATACATCAACCTTATCATCAAGCACCAGTGTGGATTAGAGGAAACTTTTTAAGACTGCAAGAAAGCCCCAGAACTATCAGTACTACATGCAACCAAGCACTACAGTAACCCCCACCAGTACTTAAAGAGTAGCTACCCACTTGTTGTACTTTAGTCTTGATATTACATTGATTGTTTGTGTGCCCTTTTGATTGACTGGTACACACTGACTGGCATGCTTTGACTGGCATGCTTTGACTGGCATGCTTTGACTGGCACGCTTTGATTGGCATGCCCAACTTGTTTGTGTGCTCTTGAGATTGGTACACACTTCATGACCTAAAGTTTATTAACCCCAATCTTGTCTTCAAATCCCCAGTTCTTGACTTGACCTTAACTCCTTCCTCTTTTCAACTTCTCCTGATCTCCAGACTAAGTTCTTTATCCTGGAAATTCTTTGTTTGCGTCTTGAATCCCAGAGCAGGGTCCAGAGTTCCAGGCCACCCAAGTACACATAGATCAAGTCCACTTTGTAAGAGCATTGCTTTCCTGGAAAGCCCCCAACTCAACAGAACCTGACAGCAAGTCTCCATCCTAGATGTGATTACTTGCTTGCCACTCAAGCACATCAGTAATGTCATTATGAAGGCCAAGCAAAAGGGTCTCACAATGTGCTAAGATAGTGATATGAGGGCACAGGATGGCCAAGTCCTGACTAATGGTCTCGGTAACCTCATCAATGTGATGCAGTTGGTGACAAAGTTTCTTAGCAAGATGTAGGGAGATCACAGGATAGGAGAACTCTTCTCTGAGCCAAGGAAAGGTGTTGCCAGTAACATGCATGACAGGAGCAGGAGTCCAGAAGGGATCAAGCTCAACAGAGTTAGCAAGAAAGAGGTAAACAAGAAAAAGAAGGACATACATGAACAGTAATGGAAGCCCAACATGTCCACTCATAGTGCTTGTCACCAGGAGACATAGCCCTAGCTGAAGAAATGTGGATGCCATAAGGAGGAAGGTATCTCCAGCAATAACACTCACTTTGAGGCATGAGGGTTTCTTCAGACATTGGTGCTGCGGAGGTCTTGCAAGTACTGGAAAGAGTGGTAGGACTATGAGGGGGAGTCATGGAAGGAGTAATGAGGACAGCAGGCAAGTTGCTAACCACAGCCAGACCCAGAGAAGTACTAGCACCTTCAATGAACATAGAGACATCCTCAGTGGGAGGGATATCCACAATGACAGGGAAGACAGAAGGAGCCAGGTCCTAGCATACAAATTAACAAGACTGTAAGAAATGGAAAACTTAGTGACTTACCGTTCTGCACTGGGATCATGCTGATGAGGATTAGTGGTGAGTGGGGGAGTAATTCAAAGCAGAATGGCATATACCACCAGGAGCTCATCAATGTTGGATATGACAGGCTCAGGAGGCACTTCATCATTATCCTCTCCCTTGGCATCTCTCTTAGTATCCTCTCCTTTGTCAGAGGAATGCTTGGCAGTAGACAAAAGTGCTAATTCACGGCACTTACCAGGACTCTTACTAGAGGATGCAACAACAGGCTTATGCTTCAGCAAAGCAGGATGGCAAGGAGAGCATGCAAAGGGAGCAGGGACAGTGGTACCATCCTGGGTAGTAGGAAGTGCTAAGCTGGCTTCACTAATGACAATAGGTTGGTGGGCAGCTGCCAGTTCATGTTGTTGCCATATGAAGTCCCTGGCATTGCAAACTAACACAGCATGCTCATAATTCTTTTGCATATTGGCATCCTTACTCTGCTCACAAGTATGGATACCATTGAAGGCACAACCACATCTTAATGCGTCACATCAGTAGCAGAGGAGAGAGGCAGTAGGAAACCAGCAGCCCTCTGGATCATTCTCTGACCAACATTTATCACACTAAGATTGGAGTTAGCAATGTCACTAAAGCATGGAAAATAAGGACTCACTGCACCAACTCTGGTTCAAAATGCATGACGTTTCTGAGGAGCCACAATAATCTTCTTCTAAGCGCCAAGGACTTGAACACCAGCAGGTAGTCTGGTATTGACAACAGTAGTATTGCAGTGAAGGTGCAGCAGGTCATGAAGTTCCATGTCCATAAACATAGTCTGATCAGGCATCTAATGACATCAGAGATTAGGCACTAGGGATTGGCAATGTGAGATGGACATTTATGACATATAAGGAAACTCTGCAAGCAAGAAGATGGACCTTAAACAAGGTTAGCCAAGGACCCAGAAGAGAAAATAAACAGCATACCATGCATTTGAGAGGACTAGGTCAAGCAACAGGAGGATGTTTGATAACGATGGTGAAGTTACATGGGGGAAGGCAAGAAATGGTACCAGTTAGCCCAGGCCTGGGCTCACTAGAAGTAATGGTGATCCATTTGATGGCTGAATGAGGAGGGGTGGTACAAGTAGGAGAGGCAACATTACAAAAAGGACTACCCAAGGCAGGTGGAACAGTGGAAAGAGTGGCAAAAAGAGCAGAAGAGGCAGGGGCAGTAGGGGCCAGTGGAGCATGGGGGAGACTGGCAATGGTAGGTGACATATGGGTCAACTATGCAGGATCAATATCATTAGCATGTAAGGAGAAAAGAAGACTTACGTTGCTAATCTTGGTGCTAGCCAGTAACACATCAATCTTGTTGGATAACAAGGGAGCCTAGTATGGGCGCTGAACCTTAGCGCCAGAAAGCCAAATCAAACTTAAAACTTATGAACAAATCTGTGAACAGATGCAACCAATCAGCACCTTTATATTTGCAGTACTGGGCCATGCACCACTCATGAACTTCAATACCCCACACACAGGAACTGTCGAGCCATGCACTACTAACCATCTCTGATAGAGCCGCATTATGGCAGGGATAGTTTGTGGTGCATCTGCAGGGTTGGCAGACTTAGTGTGGTCAAATAAATATGAGACCTTAGCAAGGAAGTTGGGGAGGGCAGAAGAAGCAAAACCAGACATTGAAAAAGAGATGGGACAAAAACATGAGTGGAAAAGAGATGTCTAGAAACAATTTTTATAAGGTGCTGGTGGCATCACATAGACCATAGTGCAGTTAAATTAATGACAGCATTTGACTGAGAACAGTCAATTTTTTGGTTGGGGGGAGATGATAGGCTTCTACTTGGGCTGAGCGCATCAAGAGACATTATGGGCTTACTGACATTTGACATACTAAAGACTCTAGTGGCCTTCTAGAACTCAGGATATCTCTGACTTTGGCACCCCATTGCAAGCCTTGCTTATCAGCCTCATTCAACATTTTCCAGTCCTTTAGCACATGCTATCTGTTGATTTCAAGAATTTAGGAGGCCTAGAATCCATAGCGCTAGCATGATAGCAGGGAGATAACTCTGACTAAACTCTGATCACTTCCAGAAGGGGTTAGCATTAGGCACTGCCATTTGATGAGGTGCCTCCATTAGAAGTCTAAAGAATCAATGACAATGGCACAGGATATACTCAAGCCTGACATTTTGATTTATCAGAAATTGATACAATGTTTAGCACCAACATTAGCACTTATGGCATCTGTCAAGAATTTTCTGACCATACTCTGGAGTGGCCTGGCCAATCAGGATTTATATTAAAAGTGAGCAGACTCATACAGTTCTAAGTCAATTTAGAGTCACCATGTTCCATGGGCTAGAACACCATTGGTTGCTGCTGTCCATGTGCTGTCAGTCACTGTTGACAGGTCACCATTAGCTGGGAGCATGAGGAGAGGCACTAATTGGTAGTGCTGCAAGTGGACTTACCTTGGAAATGCAGTAGCATATAGTATAAAAAATAGCTACTGCACATGTATATAACAATGAATCATAACCCTTTGAGCACCCAGTTATGCTTAGCATTCAAATTGCACTAGTTTGACCTAACTTTGTCACTCAGTTGGGTGGTAGCTTTGTCTATCCCATCTTCATTGTTTATGGTGCTACCTACAGGCACATTAGGCTGCACTATTCATCTTCATTCCTATACCTTTGCCTAAACTATGGCACTTACAGTTTGCTAGGTAGCATCTGAGACGCTATCATCTAGCACGTCATTCTATCACATTTACTCAAGCACACCAGGACTCTGTCAGGACTTCTCACAACTATGCACACCAGGCACTGGAGACAGCATTGTACTGCATATATGTCCAGCACACCCAACCATAGTTGGCATCATCAATGTCCATGCACCCCCTTTCCTTCTCTTCTGCCCTGATGCCAGCAGATGCCAGGCAATGCTGGGTGATGCTAGGGGTTGCTGGGGGTTGCTGACAGATGCCCACCCAATGCCGATGTATGCCAGTGAATAGCCAACAGATGCTAATGGATGCCAGTGGATCCTGACAGCTGCTGATAGATTCCAACAAATGCCAGCTGATGCCAACACCTCTTTCAAGCCACAAAAAGTCTTTTGGGGGATGTGCTGCCCCTCTTCCACCTCTAATTATCCATGCAGAGACCTGCAGAGATGTAGGGGGGCCACCATTCATTGTGTTATCTGATCTTCAATTCTATCCATTAGTAACAGACCTGTGGTGCAATGGTTAAATTGTCAGTGTGTTCCATTGCTGGAGGCTTCCCCAAGGCTGGGGGTTTGATTCCCCTCTATAGGCATGAAGAACTAGATGTAGAGATCTTTTTTTTTGGTTCAACCAACCTCCATGGGCCTGTGTAGGCCTGTGTGGCTGTTTGCTGGTGCCTCACACAGGCCAGGATAGACTTGATCTTCAGGCTTATACTTGAGTAACAATGAACTAAGGGGTTACAATTTGCTGCTATTTACATGTTAAGTAGCTATCTTTTATACTATGTGCTACTGTATTTTAGAAATGAGTCCATCTGCAGCACTACCAATTAATGCCTCTCCTCATGGATTCAACTAATGGCAACCTGTCAATGGTGACCAGCAGCATATGGGTGATGATGACCAATGACATTACAGCCTATTGGCCATGGCAACTCTAAAACTACTCAGAATTGTACAAGTTTGCTTACTTTTTAATGTAATTCTGATTGGCCAGGCCACTCCAGGATATGGTCAGAGAATCCTTGACAAATGCTGTGAGTGCTAACTCCAGCACTAAACATTGTATCATTTTCTGATAGGTTGAAATGTCGGGCTTTAGTATATCCTGTCTTGTCATCATTGATTCTTTATACTTCTAATTGAGGTGCCTTGACAAATGGCAGCACCTAATGCTAGCCCCTTCCAGAACTGATTAGGGTTTGGTCAGAGTCACCTCTCTATTGTCACACTAGTGCTGTGAGTCCTGAGCCTTCAGAGTTCTTGAAGTCAATGAATAGTGGGTGATAAGTGGCTGGTAAGTGGTGGTTGAGACTAGTAAGTGAAGCCTGTATTGGGGAGCAAAAAGCCAGAGATATCCTGAGTCCAAGAAGGTTACTTCAGTCTCCAGATTAACAAGTGCCAGTACAGGAAAGGTTCCTAGGCAACAATGAGAAAGCTTCTGAGAAGGTCAGATGGTGGCAATATCTGAGTCATCTAGATAGACTTGATCTTCAGGCTTATACTTAGAGGCTGGAGTTTGTTCATAATCATAGTATTGGGCCATGTTGTACTTTGCCTTGGCTTCTCCTTGGGCTGCCTTTATCTGTGTTGGACTTTAGGTTCTGCTCTTCTCTATTTGTCATGTGTAGATTGCTATTTAAACTGACAGAACTCTCACTTGCACCTCAGTTGCTTCTTAGTCAAATGATATGCATACTGAGGCTGTAAGTCTTCTTATTTTTTCCTTTTCCTTGCCATGACTAGATTCTAATCAATATTTACATATAGAACTTTCTTCATTGTATTTTTAAGTACAAAATTTAGTTGCTTCTTGGTCAAATGATGCACATACTGAGGCCAACGTTCTTCATTGTGTTTTGAAATCTTACAGGTTATGGGCCTTCTTTTATGACCATCTGTTTCTGATACAAGGGATAAACTCATTACTCTGTTTCTTACAACATGTAGCCACCTTTACATCATCAATTTTTCCATTGTCATTAATTGTGTCATCAATTGGTATCAATATGTATTACCACTTGCATCTGATTATGTCTATATCTCCAGGTGGTGATTGACCACATCTCTGGCATCTACGGTCTGCTGACCCTGATTTGAATGATTTGATATATTCTGCTCTGGCCATCCTAGGACTTGATCAAGTGATCTGATGATCAAAGGACCTATACACTCTCATTCTTCTAATTATGTACCCAATAATTTTGATGCCTCTTCTCCAGCTACATTTCAGAATAATAGATTCTTCAAAACTTCTCATTCAAATTGTCTACACTCAGCACATTTTCCTTCTTTTCATGCTCCTTCTCCCTGTAGACCAGTACAGCCACCACCCATTCCACCTTCCCCCTGCCTTATACCTTTCATGAACAACTAATTTTTTCTCCCCCTCCCCAAAACCAGACTCACTTTCTGAATCAGCAATCTTCATTTACTCCTCATTATAATGTTCTCCATGCAGATTTTCATCCTAATTCAGTATACTCAGAGGATATTTGTTCTTCACTATCTTCCAGATTGCATACTTCTTACTCTGCCTACTCTGACTTGAACTTGAGTTATGTCACTTCTCCAACTAATAACCATCCTGGTACTCAATTTTCCATGATGCTGGAGACACAGCTAAACAAATGCTACACCAATAATAATAATAATACCATAATTAAATATGCAAGTTATCTGAACAAAATATAAGGCCCAATAATGTGATTTACTGTAATACAGCGAGCTGTCCAGCTGTATGAAGCACCTAAAATGAATAAGTAAATGCTTTGTCTAAGTATTTCTTGTTGTTGCTCGGATGTACATGAAATGTGGTGATGAGTCAACTGTCTCGATCAAATCTATTGATTGTGAGATGTCAAGCATTCCAGTCTCTATGAGTATAAGCATTAATACAAATAGATAAATTCAATGTTATAAGAATGCCTATACATGCTAAAATGTACATAAAAACTCACCAGAACACTAGATTGACAATATTAGCACACATAAAAATGTCAAAGTGTAACTGTAGCTAATCCAATATTTGCCATTTCCCTCATCTGTCTGCCATGTAAGGAGGTGGTGGACATGCACAAGTGCCAACACCAAATACTATTGAGCGTTAGAATGTCAATCGAGTATTAATATTATTATCAATATATTGTATTATATAGACGTACATGTATATACATACATATTTGATTTTCAAAAGGAAAAAGAAATCTAAAAATAGAAGTAAAATATAAAAACTATACGAACAAGTTGTCGGCTTTGCGACAAGGTAGATCTTGGGCACGACGTGCTAGCAACGGCCCATACAAGCAAGTTACACAGTTTTCAGGGTGTGTTTTTATGGTGAGTCATCCCATGTCTACAGTTTTCGACTGACACTTACAGTTTTCAGCGTTTTAGGACTTAGTTGACTCTGCATGTCTGTCTCGAGTGAGGCAGACGTATCAGTAGTAATATGTTTTCTTAACAAATCTCATCCTTGGATGACATGCAAAGTCGACAATTAGAACATGATAATTAGAACATATTGACAAAGTTCAAGAGGTTGCCTAACTGAACTTCCTGATCTTTTCACCTCATCTATCTGACTGGTAACTTCTCGACTGCTCAAACTCTCAAATTGGAGTGCTGAACTGGGCCCGATCGTAATCTCTGCTGGTAAAGGACGTGGGTTCGACGTCGTTAGGGCACCCCTCTAAAGTTCCATCAAGAAGCACGAACTGACCTGCCAGCGGTGTAGTCCAACTGGTTCGTCGAGCGCAATTCCGACGTGTTCCATTTTAGGCAAGACGTTATATTCCATATCCTTCTCGGAACCGAGCAAGACTTCGGCATCAAGAGGGTGACCCCGAAAATCCTCTAAATAGTGTCATTGCCACTGTTTGTCACTACTCGCCGCACTACTAACCAGATCCTTGTTTTTATCATACTAAATTAGGGTCCGTTCGAGACGCTGAAGTCTGATAACCTATGTCACGAGTCTCTCGACCTCATCCACCTGTCATCGCCTCGAAGGTCTGCCAAATATCCTACTGTCACTGAAAAATATCGGCTTGACACAAGAAATTTTTCGTATCTTTGTAGCGCATATTGTACCACATGTCTTTGATCTTTCCAGAAGCCAGAGCAGACGTTAAGCTGACAGATGTCGTTTAAAAAGCGAAAAGGTATTTAAGACTAGTTTTGTTTTAACCCTCTCACAATCATGCTTTTCGGTTCAATTATTGCTCTCAATCTTGCGGGTAGCGCTCTCGCTGGACCCTACAAGACGCTCGAGAATTTGACCGTCGAACTCCAGCC
This sequence comes from Termitomyces sp. MG16, assembly GCA_003313075.1. Classification (NCBI taxonomy): domain Eukaryota; kingdom Fungi; phylum Basidiomycota; class Agaricomycetes; order Agaricales; family Lyophyllaceae; genus Termitomyces; species Termitomyces sp. MG16. The sequence goes on from QGOA01003399.1 coordinate 15,913, forward strand.
TCCTGCAGCAAGCGTCAGCTCCATCGACGACCTCACTTTGAACGCCACTGTGACAAATGATGGCGCTGAATCTGTTAAAATCTTGAGATACGGAACTATTCTTGATTCCCAGCTGCCTACCGAATCGTTCAAGGTTACCAAGGATGGCCAAGGCGTTGCATTCACTGGCATCAAGGTCACACATGTTTTCTTCAAGCTGACGTTCCGATGCTTCAATTGTTCACAGCTCTCGTTGTCACTCGATGAGATTGATGACACTGCTTTCACCACCATTCCGGCAGGCCAGAGTGTGACAGTCATTCATCAAGGTCGAATACTTGTTTTCATTCCAAAGTTTCACCTGATATTCTTTCTTAGTCGCGTCTCTCTTCAACTTTGCCGCTGCTGGTGCGGGTAAATACACGTTTGAGCCTGTCACAAACTTCCAGGATGCCACTCAACGTGGAGCTGCTTTTGAGCTCTCAAAGGTCGGGGCGACGTCGAACTCCGTGGAAGTTGAACTTTCCGGTGACCTGGCCAATCGCGAGCTTACCCAATTGAACGAGCGTGCTGTAAACATTTGCACGAATGCTTCCAAGAAGGCGTTTATCGATGCCAGGTTAGTTCCTCCACCCAACAATAATAAAGACTGGTCTCAGCAGTGTGTTTTCTTAGCTACACAGAAGGAAAGTTTCTGGCATCCCTCTCCGCCTCGTATATCAGAGACCGTGGTACCTCTGACTCCCTTTATCGATCGTACTTCGGTTCCTCTTCCTCTTCCACGATGACAATCCCGATCTACAGTGCCGTCGCCAACGAGAACTCCACTTCTAGGACGTGCGTTCGTTCATTCATGCTTGCATTGAATCCTGGATTGTTGAGTTGGTCCTATAGCTTGAGCTGTGTTGATAGTTATGGCGCCTGTACTAGTGGTGTCGCTGCTTACACCGTTGGCGCTACCACCAACGTTCGTCTGACAGTCGTCAAATTTTCTCATTGTGTATGACACCCGTGGCATCACAGATCTACTTCTGTAACTCTTTCTTCACTCGATTACCCACCTCTCGGCTGTGCTCTGGCACAAGTGTTGCTTCTCGAAGCACCCGCGGTGGCATCACTCTGCACGAGGTCTGAACATTTCCTACGTTGGTATGCATATGTCTAAGGACTGATTACCAGTTGACTCACGCTGTGGGAGGCACTCGTGATATTGCCTACGGTTGCTCTGCCTCCAAGGCTCTCCGTTATACCAGCTCATCGATCAATGCTGACAGCTACAGCGTACGTACCAGTTGCTCTCAGACATAATTCCCAGTTCTTGACGAAGTGTCGGACAGTGTTTTGCTACCCAAGTTTACGCCAACACCCAGTGTTGAATCATCAAAGCTTTATCGTCTCTATCGTGCAGAAACGTTATTGTTTCTTCTGTAAATGTGTGTCTGATACAGTACTGACTGTAGTATGTAACCGAACTATAAACCTGGTATAAAAATGTAAGCCTTCTGAGAACTGTTGTGAGCCGCATCCAGAAATCATTGTCAGGTGATGATGTCCGCATGCTAAGTAAAGGACAAACTAACTAAAGATGATTATACATAAAATATTACATAGGATAGCACGGACATTGATACGTCTGCCTCAGCCAAGGCATACAAAAGAAAGTACCAAGCCCCCCCCCCTAATATACCTTTAAAAGATGCCGAAAACTGTAGACGAAGGGGGGCTTACCAAAAAAACTCCCCAAACTATGAGATGACTAGCCAGCAGTACGAGTACGAGGTACCATGGCAGCGATCAATGGCAGTGCTCGGCAGGGATGAGATCTCGGAGCAAAACTGAGATGCACCTCACGTCCTACTCAGCGTACCTCGTGTTTCCCCTATGACTGCTGAGGCTCTCGTAGATGCCTCTGATTCCTCTGTGACCCCACCTCGTCCTCGTCGCAGCGTGCGGGCTCGTTCCGAGTCGGCCACTGCCTCCTCCTCCAACCTTCTGCCTACGACCTCCAGGCGTAAACGCGTTACGCTTCAACCCGCCATACAGGATATTCCTGAAGGTGCGGAATTCTCTGACAAGGAACTCGGTGTGGACCTTGTTGGACCATATGGCCACCGTCACTTTGCTCCGTCACACATATCACACCATACATCCTTTGTACGCATATCTCTTTGACCACCTTATTCCTTTGTTACATATTCACATATATATATTACCTCATACACAGACAGACCCTCAGTCACTTATATTGGACTGAGGGTATGTCTACACATTTTTTATGCATAGATCCATCATACTGACATCATACCAATAGATTTACATACTTACGACTTTATATTAGTGTATAAGTTCTAACAGACCTTGAGGATTATACATTTGAACTTGCCACCTTTGTCAGATCCAGCAGACTTGCCAAGTACTCATACTGCCTACCATTGCCATGCCAGCTCCCTTGTTCAGCAAGATTTATATCGACACCATGCAGATGCCAAAGTCAGGTTGCTATAAGTATATCATCCAGGGACACTGCTTGCTAATCTATTGGCCCAAGTTCTGCATGCTTCAGCATGAGAATACCAATGCCACTGCCAAGTGGCTCTTCAAGGATGTTATTTGCCAATGGGGAGCACTAAGAGAGATTGTCATGGATAATAGTGCACCAATCATTAAAGCTTTGACTTACCTTGCTAAGAAGTACAATATCCACCACATTCATGTCTCCAGCTACAACAAGCATGCCAATGGTCTGGTGAAACAGCCTCACTTTGACATGCAGCAAGCACTCTTCAAAGCAGTCAATGGTTATGAGTTCTATTGGAGCAAGGCAACCTACTCAGTTTTTTGGTTGGAAAGGGTAACTATTTGTAAGTGCATGGGTTCCGAGATCTAGAATAGATCGAGGTTTTTCTGTGCAGTGGACTATGTGTGGGAAAAATGTCTTCGATCTTTGCCGTCATATGACTGTGTTTGTTCTCATTGTCATTACTTCCTTCCGGTAAGCATGGGAATAATGTCTTCGATTTTTAACATCATGTGATACTACCATTCGTCTGTACGGTTACTTAGTCAGCAGTAGACTATGTACGCATGGGAGTAATGTCTTCACTTTTTAACGTCATGTGATACTATACGTATGTACAGTTACAGAGATGCGTGGAAATAATGTCTTCGATTTTTAACGTCATGTGATACTACCATACGTCTGTATGGTTACAGAGATGCATGGGAATAATGTCTTCGATTTTTAACGTCATGTGATACTACCGTCGTCTGTACGGTTACAAATATGCATGGGAATAATATATTCACTTTTTAACGTCATGTGATACTAGTACGGTTACATATATGTGTGGGAATAGTGTCTTCCCTTTTTAACGTCATTTGTTCCGTAGCTTTACTATGTTAATATTTGATATCTACATATGCCAGGATGTAGCCACGGTTGGGTCTGTTTTAACACATTCTCTACACCCACTCGGTCCATAATGTTCCAATTTTATTTGGCTGACGTTCTTTCCTTGCCAGATGTATTGGATGTCCAGTCGACCCATAGATCAAGTGGTCTCTGAAAAATAGGCCTATTTCGATGACTAATTGTGAGTCTTTCTATGTCCTGCCTGGTACAGGCACGACAGGACACAATATTAGATTGCAGATAATAGCCGCCACACAAAAATCATATATCAGAGCAGACACATGCATTATGACTTATTTCCTTGGCTGCCTTCTGTGGAGAGCGATCCCTGAATACCAGTGCTGATATACCCCCTGAAAGATTCGGCATATCGCCACTATCTAATGAACACCTATTGTCACTTGAGAGGTCTGTTATCCAGCATAATAGATATATGACAACAAATCATTGATTTACTAGGTCATGGCAATTACTGATTTCGGCAGTCTGCCATGCGACAAGCCGTCATTACAACCGATTATTAATGCACCACGGCTTAAGATGGAGCAACAGCAGGCTATGCTCAAAGTTAAATATTCTTATTCAGACTCTTCCGACAGTTATTCAGATTCCCCCACTACTTACTTCAGACTCTACTCCAAATCATATGTGTTTTCTCATGGTCGTTCACCATCGCTGTTTCTATATCCCTTATTAATGTGTTCGTGATGAATACAGGTCGCCGCTACTGTATCATTGACATCATGATTCTAAGTATCTCCTCGTCTAAGCAGAGGTATTTATATGCTTCGTTTCCCAAAACCAAGGCATGTACTACTCGATTTGATGTCTTCTCCAATCCGAGCTTCTCTATGTCATCCCACTATTTTTTCCTTTATGTCTTTATCCACTCCCTCGTGTGCCCCTTGGTGGTGCTCCTCCCTCTAAGTATGATGGCAGAGACAACTCGGCACGCTACGACCCTTACCAGCGAGACATTTGCTGTTTAAGCGGCGTTGTGTGTCGACAAGCCATAATCTATAGTGCTCCCGGGATGCTCGTATAATGATGTTACAGACTTCAGCATTTTCAAATGCTGTTACGGACTGGGGTTTTGTTGTTTGCACTAGCAAGACATATGGTCAAAGACACCCAACATGTTCTTTCATCCTCAATTTACTACCACATGGAGCACTACCGCGATATCCTATTGTGGCGCCCTCACACATCCTCCCATCGCCCCTCTAGAATCAAGATGCGCGCCATGTCTTGTCAGGGGATTCTCCAGGTGACGGAGAGGTATTCAGATGTGCTGTATCACATTAGACCCGCTCATCTCATTTTTCTGTATGTTTTGACCTCTTGGTTCGCTCGTTAATTGACCTTGAGTCAGGAGCTATACGCATCATGACAAACGGACCCATCTCACAACGAAAGCTTTTGATGGATGAGGAATTCTCGTTGCTGCATTCCATACTCACGAAAATCAATGGCTTGATGAAGCTTGGACTTACTCGGATGCTTTGAAAGAGGTCGAGTAGAACGCAAAGCTCATCGTCGCCAAACATATAGTACGCCACGAGCCTAATGAGCCTGATTTCACTTCATGTGGAAAGGATTTGGTACGTGAAGTGTTCTTGACGATCGAACTTGCTTAATGTTATGCACAGTGCAGCAACGTAACAATACCTCATCAAGTAGATCTGGGCATAGTCAAGGCCAATATTTTCATGCTTGACTAGAGGTATGTTCGCTTTATGCATATCAAAACACTCATACTAAACGTTCTGTTTCTAGTTATTTTTATTGTAGTTAGTAGAATATCTATATATACATTCTATACCCGTAGCTGGACGTCAAGACTAAACACACGCTGCTGGGTTTATGCGGTGTTTGGTGTCCACCATCATTGGAGCCTTAGGTGCAATTCTCATGAGGAACATTGAATGGTATGTCGTCTTTGCTCTATTGTCAGTAAAACTCTTATAGATTAAACATCTTTAGTGGAACGGTTTCATAATAATAGTAGAAGACCCTTTATTAATCATTTGTATTAGTGCAGCTAATAATTACATTAATACTTCACTACTGAGGCCATAATTTGTTTCTTATCAAAAAAAGGGCAAAGAAAACTGTTGGAAACACAATTGGGTGCCATTAGTGCTTACTACTAGTCAACCATTCATATTTTCGTGTATAATGTCTTTATGCCAACCTGGATCATCAACGTTCAGCTAACTGAGCTTTATTGCCAGTAAGTAAAAGGATTACCAAAACGCCTTAATCGGTATCATGGTATCATGATTTGTTATTCCCCTACACTGTTTAATACTTCAATTTTCTGATTGCGATAACGTAGGCTTGTTAAATACAATTGATTATTAGCATGTCCAAGTCATCCGATCACTTATAATGTCCGCAATGAAACATTGTCGGTGTCACACCGTCCTGATGTATAGCCCGTTAGTCCAATGTAGTACACTATCTACATCTGTAGTACACTATATACAACGTTCAACACCATATACCATATACAGTACGACATATACAATGTACAACATTTAGGGTTGTGAGCAAGAAATTACGATAGGGGCCTCCTCCCAACCTCATCTTCCTCCTCTGTCTTTCTCATGGTCGTCGTCGCTGCTGCTTCCGCTTTGACCATTGCCGCTGTTGCCACTGCCCCTCTGCCTGTCATTGCTGCCATCACTGTGGCTTCACCCACCTCCACTGTTGTCATTTCTTCTTCTAAAGTTGATACCAACATCGCAATTATTTCATTCCGTGTTGGCATGGGCTGGCCAATGTCCACTGCCACTTCCATCCAAGTTCCCGGTGTCACTGCATTCCTGTGTCGGTGTGCTGCTAACAGACCTCCCAACTGATCGATTCCTTGCATAATCTCTGGTGGGATCTGCTGGGGCAGCCCTTGCTGGATGAGGGCAAACGCCGAGGAACTACCATCCAATAACAGTTGGTACTTGCACACCATTCCTGGGCGTGAAGATGTATCAGGTATATGGTATGGGACATAGGGTCACTTACGCATAACATCTTCATGGGACGACGCCAATGCATTCAACAGCCAGTTCCTCCTCCTTAAAATCCATGGCTGTGCTGCCTCCACTTGCCGTATTGCCTGTTGTACCTCCTCTATCTCCGATGCCCCGGGTGTCGCATCGTCCGACCCTCGATTCTCGATATTCTCTACTCATGCTCACAAACCAGCCAACTCATCTTCGATAGCCACACGTGCCACTAAAGCGGCATCCCTGTCTCCAAATGCTCTGTCCCTGTCACGAATAGCCACATTCCTCTCTTCCTGCATGGCCTCCCGAGCACATCATTCCCGCTGAAGATCCTCTTGCATGTGGTGCTGCTGTAATGTTACCCAGTACCCATTTGCCATGGCCTCCTGCAACTGCTGGCACGTTTCCTCATCAATAGACAATTGGGCAGGTATCGGGGGGATTTCACGGATATCCGACATGTCCAAGCTTGGGGACCTCCGCGCACGCTTGTACCCTATTATCTCCACCGACTCGGTCAAAGCTCGGCGCTTCCCTTTGTCCTGTTGCGGAGATGACGCTTCCACCCTTCCTTTTTGCGACGAACCCTCAGTCTGCACCTCAACTGACCCCACATCCTTCGATGAACCCTCATGCCGCACTCCACTTGACTCCTCGCCCTTTGACCTGGGCACATTACCCGCACTCGATAATTTTGTATTCGCATATCCTTCTATTACTGCTATGAATACATAGCCACCGCCACATCGCTTAGATGAATAAATAAAAATAAACCCCGAGTTTGTACGTAAGTAACGATAAGAGTGTTGTGTCCATACAGATAGTTTTGAATCCTCTGCAAAGTTCATGTACTTTTAACTAAACTTTTCAAGTGCATTTTTGTCGTTTACTGTTTCATGTGTTGTGAATGTCATATGCAACACTTATACAATATAAAGGTCGTAAAAATTGAATGTAAAGGATGGATGGGAATGTTATTCTCACTTAGACTCCTTGCCGGTTGCATAAGACCTACGCAGTGTGTCGTTCCAAAGCCTCAAATGGTACAATATATCACTGATCACATACAGGGTCGATCCTAAGATGCTTGGCATTCAGTGGATCCCCATGGAATGTGATCGCCGAATAGACTGCCGATCATCAGATGCTCGGCATCAGTGGATCCACATGGAACATGATCGCCGAATAGACTGCCAATTATTGGCAAGCGTGACTTTGGTTTCACTATCCTCAATGACAAGACATGGCCGCCTTGAACCATATTTTGGGTACAGGTGCCCTGGGGTCAACGCAGGTAATATATAATACATCCAATGCCAATTTTGATGCTAATTATGATTGGTTAGAGAGAGAGAGATAGAGGGTTAATACAAATATCTGGTGAGTCATAATATTGGATTATAATACTATTGTTCATTTACCGACGCATTTTAAGTCAGCGCTGTGGCTTGCCGGCTACATAAAATCGAAAGGGCATCTTAGGGTTTGTATGTATCATCACACCTGTGTGTGATAGCATTTCTTTGTGAGTATGTTATTGCTGTCTGAAACCAGTACATTGTTTTGGTCCCAGGTATGCAGCCACCCAGGTGAAGAGGCGCATAGACTCTAGAGGAGCATCATCAGATTACATGCATTGTACTGGAATGTCTTCGCCAACACCAGCTCTATCTTGAGCCAGAGAAGTGCGAGTTTGAGCAGACTAAGGTTGAATATCTTGAACTGATCATCTCTCATGGAATAGCTGAGATGGACCCAGTCAAGGTGGCTGGTGTGGCAGAGTGGCCAGAGCCTAAGAACAAGAAGGAGGTTCAGGTCTTTCTGGGTTTTACCAACTTCTACCAGAGGTTTATTCAGAATTTCTCACATCATGCCTGGCCTCTCTTCGATCTCACTACTAAGGACACTCCTTGGCACTGGGACACAGCACAGCAGACAGTCTTTGATGCCCTCAAACAGGCAGTCACTTCAAAGCCTGTCTTCTTATTCCCAGATGATGACTTTTTCTTCTGTGTCGAAGCTGATAGCTCAGATTTTGCTACTGGAGCTGTTCTTTCTCAACAGTCAAGAGAGGATGGTAAGTGGCATTCTGTGGCCTTCTACTCCAAAGAGTCTTAATGCCATGGAGCAAAATTACAAGATCCATGACAAGGAGATGCTGGCTATCATTTGGTCATTTGAGGAGTGGCAACATTTCCTTTATATGAAATGTAATATGTGGAAAATGGGCAAATAAGATATGGGATGTGGGAAATGGGATGTGAGATATGGGATGTGAGATGTGGATGTAGAGAATAAGAGATCAGATAAATGATCTGGAATATGGAATTTGGATTCAGGATATATGGGTGGAACATGGGAGTATGAGAAATGAGATTTAATAGGATATGCAATATAAGATTGAATAAAGGTTGGATTACTCACCTGTTCAGCAACTTTAAATGCCATGTCAAATTGGGTTAGAAAGTCATCCTTAGTTCTTAGGTATTAAACTGTTCACAGAAGGTGCACCCAAGATAGGATCATCTTTGGAGAGATTATGGCAAACACAAAATTTTGTTGGTTTATTGGGGCCTTGGTGTTGTTCTGCAACAATAAATGGAGATACAAACACAGGACCTTGGAGGATTTGTTTGACAACAGACAAAGGATAAGGCCCCAACATTCTGCTATACTCAAGTTCAGTTTTTAAACATTCCTTGACCACTTCTGAAAATTTGGAAACAGAAGGGTGGTTTTTCATAACAACAGATGAATTGAGGACAAGGAGAGGTCCAAGAAGAAAACTGTGAATCAAATTATGCACAAGAAAAGGATAGCTTGAGACTAGATTGTGTTTTTTGAGTAGAGTATCAAAGGCATTGGCATTATAAGGGTGAACATTAAGGAAAAAGATAGAGTCATCAAAGATGGAACAGGAAGACAAGCATGGATGGAAGTGAACAACATCATAGAAGCTCTTATAATGTAGGGGTTTATGTGATAAGGGGTTTGACAAATCAAAGGCAGAATTTCCCATTTGTGATTCAGAAGCAGGAGAGATCACATGAGAGGGCTGCATGATTTCCACCACAGAGACTACAGGCATGTATCTGCTCTGCCCAGTGACAGCTGTTGCAGCTGCAGTTGAGATTATAGTATATGCATACATGTCTTGACGGTGCTCCTTTCCAAAGTTTTGATGTGACAAGTTACCGTCCAGTGAACTGAGTGAAGAGGGGTTTTCCATCCTCAAAAGTGGTCAAGTCATTAAGATGGTCTGAGAAATGGTGTAGTTTGCCACATGCCAGGCATGTGGAGATGCTGTTCCAAAAGGATTTGCTTGAACAAGAGCTCCCAACATCTGAGTTCTGGGAGAAGCAAGAGATCTTTGATGAAGAAGGAGTGGTTGAGGATAATTGAGATAAGTTGCTCAGGGTTTGAGTGGCTGCCCTATGTGACTCAATGATATTGTCCACCTGTGAAGCATACCTACTCCAGGAGAAAACTACATCTTGCAACAGCATGTCATGATGAGCTTCTTTCTTGAAGTTATATCAAATGGGAAACCTCTTTTCAAAGTCCTTGAGCTGCTTAAAGAAGTTGTGGTGTTTCTCAAATTTGATGGCATAATTTGTCACAGTTGGTGAAGAGGAGCCAGATGTAGAATAGAGTTCAGAAGGGGGCTGTGATATCTGCTTGAGAGCCCAGAGCAGGATGCCTCAAGCTATAGGAAAGGCGTTAAAGCAGAGAGTTCATCATTGTTTTCCCAAACTTGAATCATCTTTGGCAAATCAAGGACAAGCACCTTTTCAGTGGGAGCATCATTGACAGCATAGGGATGGCAGGTTTTGGTGAAGATGGTGGGATGATCAGTGTTGACAAGGTTGATGTTCTGATTGGTAAAAAAGTTCAAAGGAGGCATCATACGATTAGCTATATTGACTAGATAGATAGTTGGAATGGAAGCACAGATGTTCTGATCCAATGTACTGTCTCTAGCATTTGTCATGCTCATAGTATTGAGCCACTTTCTCTTGACTTGACTATCTTCCTGCCGCTTAATCTTCTTGGACTGGCACATCATCTCTGACTGAGAATCCTTCAAAACAGCTTAGATGGCGACAATCTTGGCTATAAGTGAAGGATGCAAGGGCCCTACAATCTGACAATACTCTGGGCTCCTGGCCAAAGACATTACTTCTTCTTCAGTGTACAAGAGGGGCACTTTGAGTTTTGGCCTGATGTCCATGTCATCAGAGCATAGCATGGGCGTATTACATGCCTTAACAGTCTGAGCAATACTGGCATCATTGAAATCCTCAATTTCTCTATTTTGGGGAATACAAGTTTTGAGGGAGAGGTTGCTGCTCTCAATAGCAATTGGAATGCCAATTTGGCTCATGAAATCAAACTCATCTGGAAGAGAACCAGGCACTCCGGCATTGATAAGATGAGGTGCCATTATTTCAAGAAAATTATTTGGATGAAAGATAGAAACAATGTCTCAGGTGTAAGCATTAAGTAAAACATGTATTGAGTGTATGAAAAAGGAAATAGTGAACAGATCTTGGACTCTCTTACATAAGTAAGAGAAGGGTTTTTACAAGCCTGAATGTCTCAGTTTCTCACAAGTTTGTTGCAGATTATGTGATGTTTTAGAATGCTCTAGAAGTTTCTATTAAGTTCCTTATTAGTATTTTTGTCTTGCTTACTTTTTTCAAATCATTATTCACTCATCAACAACTTTATCAATGAGACTTTAAACTTGTCTGTTTTGTTACCATTTGTCTTACTGCTAATATTCAGCAGCTATTTGTTATAAATAATAATAATACTATATCAACAGACATATAGGAAGTATCAAGTTTATTTTCTATATAAGTCTTCTCTCTCTTTTCCTCCTATACATATATACAGTTATATCTGATAATATAATATGTAGTCTGGCTTACAGTGGCTTAAAAAACTGTCCCAATGATTCATACTTTTTGAAAGATGACATTGGCATGAAGGATGGAAAGTACCTAAATTCCTGATTAAATCATGTAAGCTACTATGGCATCGTAGCTACAAAATGGGCCTGGGCTTATGTAATCAAGATCAAAACTGATGGAGGAATAGCCATTTTAAAATATTCATTCATTGGGACAGTTTTTTGAGCATCTCTAATTTTAGTATCTAGTACTTTGTATGTCCTCCATTTGCCTTGAGAACTGCTTGAATCCTTCTAGGCATGCTTTCTATTAGTCTTTGGCATACCTCTGGTGGTATTTCATCCCACTCCTTTGCAATCCTTTCCCATAATTCATGCACACCATGAGGAGGTGTTTCATACTGCCTAAGTTGCTCCTTGAGGTACTCCCAGAGATGTTCAATAGGGTTGAGATCAGGGGATTGGGCTGGCCACCAAAGGACATCAAAGTTGTTGTCTTTAAACTACTTGTCAGCTCTCTTGGAGTTGTGTTTGGGGTCATTGTCCTGTTGAAAGTAGCGGGCACCCTCTTCCATCTCCAACTTCTCAAAGCTCTCCTTTGCTCCATCATCCAAAATTTCACAGTACTGCTCTGCATTCATGATCCCCACCACCTCCACAAGCTTTCCTACCCCATTCCAACCCATACAGCCCCATACCATGAGATTATTCCCTCCTCCATGCTTCACAGTAGGTGTAGTTGTTCGGTCTGAAATGCCTTCTCCTCATAGCTTCCACACATACTGCTTCCCATCTGACCCAATCCTGTTAATCTTTGTCTCATCTGTCCACAACACCCTTTTCCAGTCCTCTATAGTCCAGTTCTGATGCTCCTGAGCCCATTTAAGCCGCAGTTGTCGATGTCTAGCTTTGAGCATAGGAACTTTTCTCTTAGTAGCAGACCGATACCCCTCCTCCTTCAACACATTCCGGACAGTCTGGGGAGAGACAGGGTTGGAAATGATACTGTTGATAAAATTGGTGGCCTGGACAGCTGTATCAAGTCTCCCAGCTGAGATTTGTCGAACAATAGCCTGTTTATCACATGGAGTAAGCTTAGCAGGATGGCCTCCAGGATGGTTTTTCTTGTCCATCTCCAACTCTCTACTAATCCTCCCAATAGTAGACTTCCCTAGACCAGTTTTAGCCCCAATCTGACACAGAGAATACCCTTGAGCAAGAAGAGAAGCAACAGTAGAGCGTTGTGCAGGAGGAATAGGTTTCATGATGGTGGTTGAAGGTCAAGATGTGGTTCAACCAGCTTGAACTACTCCCAAATATATCTAAACATGGTCACATGACTTTGTTTATCTTTCCACATGCAACTTACTCTTTATTTCTGAGTAAAATAGAGATAAACCTGAAAAATTAAAGATGCTCAAAAAACTGTCCCAATGAGTGAATATTTTAAAATGATCATTGCTCCATCAGTTCTGATCTCAATTACATAAACCTACATTCATTTTGTAGCTACGATGTCATAGTATTTCTTATGATTTAATCAGGATTTTAGACACTTCTCATCCATCATGCCAATATCATCTTTGAAAAAGTATAAAACATTGGGACAGTTTTTTGAGCCACTGTACATACTATATGTAAAATACAAAATGAAATTTCACTCACATCCATATGTAAATAGAGCAAAAAACATACTAAACACCCCTTCCATAAAGTGGGACCCCATAACTAATCCTCCTATGCATATACAGTTATGTAGTATATAATATGTACTCTGGCTGTATATTATATGTATAAAATACTGAATGAAATTTTACCCACACCTGTGTGTAAATAAAGCAAAAAACATACTAAACATCTCTTCTGTAAAGTGGGACCCCATAACTAAACAACCAGACAATAGGATAAATTAAATGGCTGCAGAACCAACAGATGAAGAACTTCCTGAGACAAAGATTACTAACCCTCACATCACAAGGTCTAATATGCCTATAATACAGACTGATTGTGATGGAAGCTGCTCTTTTTATAATATAGACTCTCTGATCCAATGCAAAAAAGTGTTATGGCTAAGCCTAAAATTTCTTTATCCAAGCTCAGGAATTTCTCATTGTGTGTGTCTTCCCTTCATTCACAGACTTGCTGACTGCAACAAACAGTGTATAGGTATGTAACACTTCCAGATGATTGAACTGACAACCTTAGGAAAACTGGAACTAGCAGGACTTGAACCTGCATCGCATGTTACCATTACATCATAGTACTGTATTACTCCTTGCCTTTTCTTGTCAACTAGTACCATTCTAGCTCCAGTCAATAGGGGCTTAGACATAACCCTGGGCTTTAACTAAGATGTATTGACACACCCTTACACTCTCCCCTCTAGACTTGTTCTAGCAAGTTTTAGGATCTCAAATGCACTCTTCTTGTATCTTATCCTGATCACAGACCATGCATCTAATATTTTATGACTTATAGGTATCAGAGTAAAGGCCACCTTATATCAGCGGATCAACCTAGAATATGACACAGACTTGGTCACGAACATACAATGCTAGCACAGCCACTATAGTTCCACCAAATGTAACACTTTCAGAGGATTGAACTGACAACCTCAGAAAAACCGGAACTAGCAGGGCTTGAACCTGCATTGCATATTACCATTACACCATAGTTTTGTATTACTACTTACTTTTTCTTGTCGACTAGTACTATTCTAGCTCCAGTCAATAAGAGCTTAGGCATAACCCTGGGCTTTAACTAAGGTGTATTGACACACCCTTACAAGGTATACACATAATACCTCAATAATCTTGAAGTTCATTCTTCTAGTCAGGGTCTGAGTGTCTGTTACTTGGTTCAAAATGAGCATTTTGCAATTTGGCTACAGTATCAATAGAACCTGATCTGAATCTGTGCTTTTTCTTTATATATAACTCTGAACTTTCATCTGTTGAAATTAGCAACTCTTTTTGCACATTTTAATGTGCAATAGGCTCTCTCAATTTTTGAGTCTTTTTTCTTCTTGAAATCTAGACTGAATACATAATAATATCCCCAAAAAATTTATTGCATTTTTATAACTTTCAAGGCTAGTTTTGTTTTAAATTTTTTATCACTTCATATAAGAATGAAAATTACAGTCACTGCAGATCTGTTCTTAAATGATTATATAATCATTTGTCCAGACAACCACTTATATAATAAAAGAAAGAGAAATATAATAAAAGTTGGTGACCAGTGCATGCATCGCTACAACTTAAAATATTATTATTGTAGCAGCACACATGTGCACCGGTCCCCCACTCTGACATGTTTCTTTTTCTTTTATTACTTGTATTTTATTAATTTTATTTATTATATGTATGTACTCTTCTCTTCATTCTTT
>QGOA01003400.1:0-23237 GCA_003313075.1 Termitomyces sp. MG16
ATAATATTAATATATTACTTACCTTACTATATATATATACTTACATGTGCTGCTTATTAAGCAGCTTATTTTTGTTCTATACTACATAGTCAATAGACCGGACTGGTCTGATTCTGTGCAGTGTGAACATTAAGCTCACAATTCCTGTAACTTCGTTACATTGGACATGCCCTTACACAAGGACTGTCCCCTGCAGGAAGAGCATGGGAATGATTTGCAAGGCTGCTGGCCTTGATCCTTGTGCACCCTGGGCTGTATTGCGAGGCTGTTGCTGATTACAATGTGGCAAATCCCAGCAACCCGAGTATGTAGACCATCACCTACACCTAGAGAGATACACTGTAAGTAAACAATTCTCAGTAGTGTATAAACCAAACTGTATCTTATGTACCTGGAGAGATATTGTCAGGAAATGACGTGCTTGCTTTTACACTAATATAGTCTATTGCTTATATAAGCATCTGCACACTGACACAGGCTTACACAAGCATCTGGCAGTCTAATGAATCACATGACAGCAAAAATCAAAGATATTTTTTCTATCCTGACACAGGCTATTGCTTACACAAGCATTTGGCAGTCTAATGAATCACATGACAGCAAAAATCAAAGGCATTTTTCTCACACTGACACAGGCTACTGCTTACAAAAACATCTAAATAGATGAACAGTCTAATAAATCACATGACAGCAAAAATCAAAGACATTTTTCCCACACACCTACCTCAGCCTCAGGACAAACATCAACAACAATTAAAATCACATGATGGCAAAAATTGAAGACATTTTTCCCACACATAGTCTGCTGCACAGAAAAACCTCAATCTATTCTAGATCTCAGAATATTAGCATGTGCTTATTCCTTAGTATTGGAAACTGAATCTGTGGAACCTATAAATACAGATACTTGTAAGTATCTAATCCTCAGTCTGTGTGATAACAACTAATATTCTGTACTTATAAACACAAATACTCATAAGTATCTAATCTAGAGGTACAGTTAGTCTACTTGTTATGTTGTCCATATAATAAGTTAGGCTTATTCTGAGTCTGTATAATAACAACTGAGGATATTGTCCATATTGTAGTGCATATATATAAGTTTGAGTCTGCTTTGTTCTGTCAGTGTGATAAGTATGATATAATATGAGGATCATCTCTTTGCTGTGTGCTTACAGTGCCATGATCATTGTGATTCTTGATTTTAATATTCCTCTTCACCACAAGTATGCTCCTCCTCACACAGAATTCCAGTTTTATCTTATTAATGCCATCATCATGCACAGCCTGGTAAAGCTCAGTTGGGTTAGGGCTTTTGTGAAAATATCAGCAATATTATCCTTGGTGTGAATATATCTAAGGTTGATTTCATTGGATGCAATGTGTTTGCAAAGGAAATGATATTTTATATCAATGTGTTTGACTTGCACATGGAGAAGGGGATCTTCTGATAAGTTGATTGCTGAATTATTGTCACACAGGATCATGGTCATGCCCTCCTTAGAGAAACAAAATGTCAACAATAACATTCTAAGCCAGATGCATTCCTGCACTGCTTCAAATGCTGCCATGTATTCTGCCTCACAAGAGGAGGCTGTCACTGTCTTCTGCTTCCTTATAGATCACAATACCAGTCCAAAATTCAATGACAATGTATAACTGCTCACACTCCTCCTAGTATCAAGGCAGTTCACTCAATTGGAGTCAGTGAATCCTACCAGGTTGATATCAGCCTCTCTACCAAGGCATAGTAGATGTAAGGGTGACCTCTAGAGGCTGTGGCTCAGTCACACAGCTGGCAGAGGGAGATCCAAAGTGTATTAGAGTATGTACTGACAATATCATAATAACTACTCATCTGGCAGAGGGAGATCCAAAGAGAACAAGTCTAGGGATTATCTATGCCAGGTTGGATGCTTCTGGGGCCTCTGAAGCATGAGAAACAACTGTACAGTACAACAAACCCTTAAAAACTCAAAAATCACCAACACAAACAATTGCACAAATAAGGGGCAAACTCTGGCAAACCCTGGCTTATGTAAGCAGTCTGGAAGTGGTGCTGAAGGGCCCACACTTGTCTGAATGGTAGCCAAAGAACCAGAGCACCTCAAGGGCTGAGAATAGTACTAACAGATAGTGTTGGAAGAATAGAAATAGTAAAATGAAATAATGTCAGAAGAAATAAGAGAATGAATGAAAGAAGAGCAGAAGAAGTAAGAAGTGAAAGAAGAAAGAAATGAGGAGTCCCCTGACAGTGACTGAGCCACAGCTTCTAGAGGTTGCCCTTACATCTACCAAAAGCTTACCCCTTGCACAAACCGGCATTCCATGTAGCGAGATTTATCAAGACACACCAATCACCCTTGCACTACATTATGAAGGTGCTGGGAGAACACCCAAAAGACATAAAGATAATAGAAGTAGTGAGGGAGGCACCAGGTTGGAAATGTCTAGTAGAGGTCATCATAGATGACTCAGTCAAAGAGGCAGTGGAACGGGAATGCAGCAACAATGCTGACATCAGAATATAAACTAACAGCTCAGGCCACAATAGAGGTATCAGGGTGGCAGTGGTATTATATCAAGGTTTCAGAAGGCCAAAAACTCTGAGCAAGTACTTAGGAGCAGACAACACCCACACAGTGTATGAGAGGAAGTATGTGGGGCAGATACTAGGGGTGGAACTGATGCAGAAGGAGCTTAGGCAAAGTGGAGGGGTTAGAAGTGTTTTTGTAGGTACTGATAACCAAGCCAAGCTGCACACCATACAGGATCCAGGCCTGGGAACAGGCTGATACCTTATTGACAAAATACTGGCAGGAATTTGGAAGATCAGAAAGAACTACTTAAACATGAATATCAGACTCCTTTGGACTCCAAGACAGAAGGAGATTCCAGGCAACAAGAGAGCAGACAGGAAAGCTAAGAAGGCAGCAGAAGGCACCAAGACAGGCACAACTAATTCACAACTCCTGTGCAAACCACTCCCAAAGTCTAAAGCTTCAACAATCATGCGACACAAAATGACATGGCAAAAGTCAGCAGAGCTCCACATCAAAAAGTCACCAAGGTTTGACAGAGCCAAAGCAGTTGACCCCAACTTCCCTCGCACATCACCGATCATCACAACTCTTGCATCAATCTCCTGCAAGCATGCTTCTATCCTCATACAGTTATGCATGGGACACTTTCTCCTAAACACATACTTGCACTGCACATGAAAAGCCAAGAATCCCATTTGCACAGCATGCAGCGATGCCCCCAAAACAGTCCAACACTATCTACTCAAATGCAGAGCACACAACACACACAGATGCACCTTACATGAAGCAATATGCCCAGGACCAAAGGTCCTCAGTACTCTACTCAGCGACCCAACTGCACTCAAAGTCTTATTCATGTATACACATGTCACAAGATAGTTCAAAAGATCATACAGTAAACTAGCCATTACGATGGACAAGAAGGTTGACTGAAACCCAGACCCAAGACTACTCAGATGCCAATGACATGGTCTGCAGCCACAACCAGAGTGAACCATACATTACATTACCCTCCCAATTCCCCACTTACTTACTTACCTAATTCATCACAGACCAGCTACAATGGCCCACTTAATAAGGACTTGAGCCCACTTCTAGGCACATACAATACACACAGTCATAGTAAAACTACTTACAACAAATGCTATATGTATGAGATGTCAACACACTAGTAGAGACCCCAACATAGGGCACTGCCCCAACAGGTCTAGGAAATAAAAAAAAAATCCCATACTCTGTAATGACTCATAGGTTTGAGCTTCTATCAACACCTATGGATTATGGCAGAGTCAATTGTACAATCAATTCCTGTAGTCCAGTGAAATATTCTCAATTGATGTTTACTTTAGTGCACAATAGGAAGGTTCAACTCCTCCATTGTGTATTCGTACTGGTTGTGGTTTTTTGCTAATGCATCCCATTACCTGTTCTTAAGAGTGGCAAAACAAATCAAATGAATTTATGACAGATTTGTCACTGGCAAAATGGGACAGTTAATCTTAACAAAAAGTAACCAACAAAAAAGCTATAAATTGTAGTGAGTATTGAAAACATTAATTTTCTGAAGTGTATTCCTCCTCTGTATTAAGACATCCTCATCAAGTAAGTAGTCTTCTGTCAAGAATGCAAAGTCATCTGGTGTATATGGCCCCTGAGGTCTGGTAAGTGTGATGTCTTTATAATTTGCTATCAAGCATGACAATAAAAATAGTGAGGGTGACTCTGACATATCAGCAGACACATCATCAGTATAATTAGCTGGATTGAAAGGGACAATAGGCCTACATCAACCATGTTGTGCTTTAAAGCAAAATTCCTGTTCTGTTGACATAAATGAACTCTGTTTATCAGTATCAAATTATAACTCACGTTGTTAATACAATTTATTGATTCATCTCTTATCCTTATGTTGAGTCATATGTGTCTCATATTTCTCCTACTCCCAGACATTGTTACCAGTAGGTAGGCTTGGAGAACAAAATTTTTGGGAGGGAGAAGACTGGGATTGAAGTTTTGTCTGTTCAGCCATTACATCAAATAGCAGTGGAACATTTTCTTTGTCCAAGGCCTCCCATGCCTCCATCCATCTCTGCTGCTGTCAAAACAAATAGCAGTGGAAGGTTTTTTTTGTCATCAGCTGCCAAACATTCACTGCTACTAACTGCCATGTGTCTGGTGTCACCAGCCACCACAGTCTCAATTGTTGTCATTCTTTCTGCTCCTTTACCAATAATGAATAGAGGTGGCAAAGAATGTCTTTTGTCTTCTCTTCTGCAGGAATGAATAGAGGAGGCAAAGAGTTGTCATCCATCTGCTTTTCCACAGGAATGAACAAAGGAGACAATGAATTATCTTCCATCTCTTCTTCTGCAAGAATGAACAATGGAGGCAAATCTTCCATTTTCTCCACAATGAACAAAGGAAAGATGTCTTCACTTCCACTCATGACCTCCAAGTCTGAATCATGAATAGATTGATTAGGGCCAAGTTCCTCCATCCTATCCCTCTGCAGTAATTTCTCAAGTTTTGAATGGATCAAATTAATGATGCTAGCAGATGTCAGCGGCCTGCTGCTATATTGTGCACTAGAGGAAGTTGAACCTGTCTCTTGTGTACAATATAAAATATCAATTTATCAATATTCCACTAGATAACAGGGCTTACTACAAGTCAGTATGGTGAACAGATAATGCCTGCATGTCCTGAGTATTTACTGGGTCATCCTGTAGATTGTGGAGATTGCATCCCACTGTCCATAGTGACTACACAGCCAGGGCCTTTGAGGCTGACAAACTGGGCAATGCCATGCAGACATCTTACAATAGCAAGGTGTACCAAGTTGCACCTCAGGAATTCTCCCAAAACTCTTAGGAGATATGCCAGCTCCATGCACTGGTTAACAACCAGTTTATGCCAATCCATATGTGTCAAGCAGGATACCTCCTGCTCAATGAATTCAAATAAGTGACTCTCAATTGTCACTCTACTGCCTAGAACAAGATGATGTCCCAACTACTTGGAGAAGTCCAATACAAGACTATCTCCATACCTTTTGCCAGCACCAAGGAGCAGGAGCAAGTCCCACATATGATTGTCCCTTCATACATAGCTATATTGCTGCAAAGAGACTGAGAGGATTGCTTTTGTGAGCATGACTCCCTCCAACCCAAAGCAGCCCTTTGCTTTGGACTTTTTGGGCTCCTACACCCTGTTATATGGGCATCTTTGGACGCCCAATATATGGACTGGTCTGGCCATGGACCAAGCCATGTGCATCCACTAGTGCAGCCTCTTTGAATTTGTACTTATTTGCACTATTTGTGCCAGCTGCTCCTTCAAGTCCACTGTGCACAGGCACCTGGCATATGTATTTGCTCAGCCAGGCCTCTATAAAGAGGCCATTGCTGACTACAAGGCAGTTACAGGACAGCTATTTTTGTGCCCATCCAATCCCAAGACCCAAATTTTGAGTCTTGGCCTAGTGATATCCCAGAATAATCCTTCTCTGTATTCACCACCTCAGATACATTTTGTGTTCTTATTCACAACCAGATTCTGATCAGCTAGGCTAACCATGCATACACCTATGGGGTCACCTTTTTGGCCCACATATTCTTCACCAACCACTAGCTACAGCAGGAAGCTGTGATGATCAACAATAAGAGGCTCCAATGCCTTGATCAGTATGGGACTCCCCTGTCCATTGTCAAATAGGATGGTGTCAGGGGACTCCTCATTTCTTCCTTCTTTCACTCTCCTTTCATTCATTCTCTTATTTCTTCTGTCATTCTCTTATTTTACTGTTTCTATTCTTTCAACACTATCTGTTAGTACTATTCTCAGCTCTTGAGATGCTCTGGTTCTTTAGCTACTATCTAGACAAGTGTGGGCCCTTCAGCACTATTTCCAGACTACTTATATAAGCCAGAGTTTGCCTTTCTGATTTCCAAAGTCTGAAGTTTTCCTGCCTTGTTTGTACAGTTGTTTATTTAGGCAATTTTTGAGTTTTTAAAGTTTTGTTGTACTGTACAGTTGTTTTCCATGCTTTAGAGGCCCCAGAAGCTTCCAACCTGGCATAGGGAATCCCTAACCTTGTTCTCTTTGGATCTCCCTCTGCCAGGTGAGTAGTTATCATGATATTATCAGTATATATTCTAATACACTTTGGATCTCCCTCTGCCAGCTGTGTGACTGAGCCATAGCCTCCAGAGGTTGCCCTTACAGATGGGTGGTGCAAGGCCACCATTGGCAATTGTCAATGCCTGCTGCTTCAGCAGCAGGCTAATTGTTGCATTTTCAATGACATATTCCAAAATGGAATGTATCTTCTCATTGGGCAAGACCCTCATGCCTGTGAACTGTGGATGCACCATTATGCATCCAATGATGGGGCTCTTTCTGAGCCCAACCAACCTATGACAAGTCAAACTGTTGACCCCCCTCTCACACTGTCCCTGTTACAGCCTCAGGCAGGACCATTGAGCACCTCTCACAAGCTCGCACTCAAAGATGAACTCCTCAACTATGACATGGACAATGCAACCACTAATTCATTCCAGGAATTCAGAGACTTTCCCATAGCCCTCATTGCAGACTTACAAGCAGCCTGACCATCATATTACTTTGAGATTGTAAATTGGTCTGATTGGGGGTGTATAGCATAGTGCACTATGTGGCCATGGCCACATAGCTTTTAGTTAGTAGCCTTAGCTAAAATTATATTATCCAACCCTGTAACTTTGTTACAGCGAGTCATTAATTGATGACCAGGAGATAGTGTTTGAAGAGCATGAAGGTGTGATGCCTGTTGATGAAATGTAGTAACAGTTCACTGCTCAAACAGCTGAACTGGATAGAGATCTGGAGGGTAGTGACAGTAGTAGTGAACACTACAATGATAGAGAGTGGAATTGTTGCAATAATGACAATGGAGGCTGTGATTGTAGAAATAATAATCAAAACAATAGTAATTGTCATAATAGTGGCAGACTGAGATGTGAGGCAGCAGCCTACACCAAGGCCAGAAAGAATGGCCAATGAACATCTGTTTTGTAGCCCTTGGGCATTTTCCATGCCTGCCCCTCATGACTTGCATGAAAGCATGCCTGGAATGAATGAAGCAGTCTGGATTCATATGGATCATATGCATAACTGCCTCACTCAACTGGTGGATGACTCCTTTGAAGTCAGATTTAAGTTTCCTGCAGGGGTAAGTCTCTGCAAATCAGATAGCAAGCACATACATGCATATGCTGGAGGACACAGGTTCTTCAGTTGGAGGACTGGGCCATGGACAGCTGCTACCATTTGGCAGAATGCTGCTATGGTGGCAACAACATAGATGAAGAAAGAGCATTTGTGTTATACAAATTCATAGAAGGAGAGGCATGGAACTAGTTCTGCCATCATGTTCTTTACATCAATCATGATAAATCACAGTTGGACATTTAAAGAAGTCCTTATAGGACTATATAACAGGTTTTTAGAAAGGCAGTGTATGACACTAAAACTGGTGTCCAAATATTTTACAATGACCTGGTTGGTCATGCTCAGAATATGGCCATTAATTCAGACAAGTATACAATTTGAGAGACATTTCTAGATGGAATACCAGCAGATATGAGAAGAGCATTGATATGCAATGACAATTTGTCTCCTGAGGTCAACACATAGATACAAGCAGTTGACGCAAACTGCAAATCATTATGAGCAGCATAGCAGACAAGTCCTGTAGACCAATGGCCTAGACTGAAACCTGCTGGATATTTACCAGCAAAAGATAATCAACCTTATTTGGGTCAGAATCAGGTAGCAGCCAGAGAGGCACCAGCACCTGTAGCACATATGGGAGGCAGATCTAGTGTGGTCACAGGAGCAACTCAGAGAAAACTAGTGGGAGACTCCCCTGGATGCCACAACTATGGGAGAGTGGGGCATTTTGCTAAAAAATGCCCTGCCCCTCCAAAGGCATGCATTTGTGCAGCCCATATGGCTGCAGCTCCAAGTGATGTCATCAGCAATGACAAAGAGGAAGAAATAGTTGAGGAGGCTGAAGAGGAGCTGCAAAAAATAGATGATGCTGAAAGCATCCAAATTTATGGCAATGAATCATCACAGTGAATGTGTACAACAGTGATTATTACACTTGTGATGATGAGGATGAACATTTGTTTGCACTGACAGAGTGCTGGGGAGATCAGCATGTCTGGATGAGATGTGGGACCCTAAAAGCAACTAACAAGTTGCAGCAGCCAAAGTATACTCCTGATACTCCTGAAGAAAAGGAGTGCTTAGTAACCTATGTAGATGTCAATGGACATCAGCCTGGACATTGTAGGACTCAAAGAGTACTACTATGGGCATAAAACCTCAGTTTGCTCATATCATTGTGATACGTGTTTATGAGCTGGAGGAGCTGTTGATGCTCCAATTGAAGACTGTAGGCAGCCATGCAATGGTGCAATTTGGCACTGAGGTGAGGATAAAGATGTCAGGGATATTGACAAAGGAATATGTGGATATAGCAAATTTTGATCACTATAATATGATTATTGGTATGCCATTTATGCATAAGAACAAGGTATCTCTGGATTTTGTGAACAACACAGTCATTGTAAATGGTACCCTATAAAGGCAGAGAAGGTGATGTTGCATGACACAGATGGCCACCTACAGCACTATCATGCAATAAAGAAATGTCACAATGAACACAACTGACTAAATGGTTGCAAGAAAGCAACAGTGCAGGAGGTGAAGAATGAGGAGGCCCCATCAAATAGCTTACTGGCTAATTCTCTGGCAATACTGATGTCAGAGGAAGAGTTTCAAAGAACTCTGAAGAAGGGGAAGCAGGCAGACACAGCTGTGAACAATCCTAGAAAGCCAGATCAGGCTACCCAACAGAGGAAAATGCATGACAAACATGTAGTAGAGTTGCTGGAGTGCCAGCTGATTAGCTCTTAAGTGAAGGTAGAGAATCTTGTTGAGGACAAGGTGTACAGTACAGTGGGAACTGTGGGGAACACATGATTACAATGGGATCAACCAGTGCCTTGACCAGAGGTCCAATGAGCATACAACCCATACATGCCACAGGAGTGGAATGAGTTGGTAGTGTCAATAGTGACACATACTATGGTAAGAGGTCAATTGACCCAGACTGGAGAGGTATACTGTTATGCATGGGAGGACAAGATTTCTGAATCTTTGGATATAATGTTTGATGATGTATTGCTGAAGGTGGAAAGTGCACAATCATCATTGAAGACGACAAGAACAGTAAGAATGCAACCAGTTGTAAGGTTGAATCCTAGAAATCTTGCAGAAAAGCACATACATGCCTTACAGAAGTGATTCAAATCAAAGGTTCAACCACATGTACCATACATGTCAAAGGAAAAAGGTAAGGCCATGAGCTTTACAGAGGAAGATATTTCTTGATTGCAGCAGCAATGACAACATGAGTTTGTGATATTGTCAATAAGATGAAGGAGGAATTTCCCCCTTAAAGGGAAGTGAATCATGAAATCAATCTTATTGATGAGAATAAACAATACAAATATCATTTGCTTTTCTGTCCACAAGCACTTCAGGACCAGCTTCATGAAAAAACAAACAGGTATATAAACACAAAGTGGTGGGAATTATGACCAGCAGTGCAAGCTGCACCATTACTATGTATTCCTAAAAAGGACAGGATGTTACAGACAGCATTAGATGTGTGGCAGTGCAATAATAATACTGTCAAAAATGTCACTCCTCTTCCAGATCAGGAAGTTATACACGAGGATGTTGCCAAGGTGAAATATAGATCAAAAATTAACCTCATGGATGCATGTGGACAAGTTCGCATATGTGAAGAAGACATACCAAGGATGCTGTTTTTGACCCTAATGGAGACATTTGTGAGCAATAAAATGCAAATTGGCAATTGTCATGTGCCAGCCACATTCCAGAGGTTAATGACCTCCATTTTCTAAGATATGATCAGGAAATTCATGCACATCTATTTAGACAATATTTTTATCTTCTCAGACTCCATTGAAGAGCATGAGCAGCACTTACAAGTCATGTTTGAATGACTCAAGAAGGCAAGCTTCTACCTCAAATGGAAAAAGTGCAAGTTATATGCACTGAGCATAGATTGTTTAGGTCATGTTTTTGATGAGCAGGGTATATACCCAGATGTTGATAAACTCGATTGTATTCAAAAATGGCGTACTCTACACATATACAACAACATATAGCATTTTGTTGGGCTAGTGAACCATATTGGTAACTTCTTACCAGATATCACTGCCTACACTAGACCATTGATGGCCATGACCCAGAATGGGTCCCTCTTTCATTGGAAACCACTGCATCAGCAGTGTTTTGAAATGATCAAGGGCATTTGCACAAAAACACCAATTATATGGCCAATTGATCCATGCATTGACAAGTCTATCTGGCTCATATGCAATGCATCAAAGACAGGTGTAGGGGCCATGTTTGGCCAAAGGAAGACCTGGCAAATGTGCTGACCAGCAGGGTTTATGTCCTGTAAGTTCACTGCTGCACAGCAGAATTATGCAGTACACAAGTTAGGAACACTTGCCATCCTAGAAGCCCTCCTGAAATGGGAGGATAAGCTAATGGGATATAAGATCCATTTTATTACAGATCACAAAGCACTCAAGTTTTCAAAACTCAAGTGCGTCTATCTCTGCCACAACTAGTGTTGTGCAGAGCCCAGCTCAGCCTGATGAAGCTCAGGCTTGTACATATTCAAAGCTGGGCTTTAGGAGGGGCTCAAGCCTGGCCCAGCTCAGCTTGGGCCCAAGCCATGGCCTGTAGTAAGTATAGGTAGTCAAAGAGTCTTTCCATCATGCTTTTGTGGTACATCAAAAAATTCATCAATATCTTGAGTCTTCTGCATAGTTTGGCATTGTAGCTCATTAACAATAGTCTCACAATCAGATTTGTCAATAGTTGCAGGCACTGGTGAGGCAGGTCCCATGGGAAGGTGGTCTGATGTTAAAGAATTTTCAGGTGGTCAACTTGAAGGAACATGCATGTGCTTGCCAGCCATGGATGAATCCATAATCAGGTGAAATTTTGGGTGGCTGTAAGAGTGCTGCTAATAAGTAAAAATGCTGGTGCAAGTGGCTGTGAGGCCGCAGCTCAGGCCCACGGCTCAGGCTTTTCAAAATTCAAAGCTGAGCTTCAGGCTCTCCCAAGCTTTGAAGAAAGCCTGGCCTGGCCCAGCCTATATGGGCTCAGCTCAGCTCAGCCTGCGGCCTCAAGCCCAAGCCGGCACATCACTAGCCACAACATCACTGGATTGACTACATGTTGCAATATCAGTTTGATATCACCTATGTGAAGGTGAATTGAACAAGGTCACAGACTGTCTTTCTCAATATTTTGAGAGCAATACTTGAGATGATGTCCATGACATGCATGACTATGTCCAAGCAGACAAAAGAATAGACCCAGAGGATGAGGACTTACCCTTGCATAGGTTCCATGAAATAAAGGAATGCACAGTTGAAATATGTGCTATGCAAGTGCAGGAGATGCATCACAGTAAGCAACTACAAGAGCAACAAGAAGCTTGAGATATCAAGGCTCAAGAGCCAATAGACCACGAGGTCACCCTAGCAGGAGGGAGATGATGCTGCAAGATGCATTAGAATTGCAGGATCATCATTCTGCACCAACTGACAAGGATGATGCACAGTTTCTTGCATGTATCCAGAAAGAATATGGTCACAATAATCTTTTTATGGAGCTGGGCCAACTACTTCACAGCCACCCTCACGCAAAGATGACACCCTGTCTGTCGCTTTGTTCCTTGTGACCTGACAGGCCAACCCTCTCTTGTGTCCTCGTGATGGACAGGCCAGCTCACCACTGAGGGTATGTTACGAACATTTATACACATATTGACCAACACTAATCACACTGTACCTAGACTATTTGCTTACGGTTTATTACTTTGGTACAGACGACGGTCTGAATCACACGAACATAGTTAGTTACAGTTCTAACAGACTGGACCTCTCGACCTCCGACAAGAACCTCTCAACCTCTTCTGGTAATGTCAGCATGACCTCTCCAATTGACGGTGCGACCGGAGCTCACTTTTGAAGGAGGTACGGTCATGGGTCTAGCCCATCACTCTCTCAACACAAAGAAACCAGGGTGCGAGAATAACAGGTTTCATTTGAACTGCGCTTACATTTCACTCACAAACATTGTAGATTAAAATTCAAAAGAGTATAGTTATAGCGCCTTAATCAAGAAGCAAAACAGCTTTCCGGGAACGAGGTTTGATTGAACATCCGTATGGTTTCGGGTGGCTATGAGATAAGAAATCAGATTCTACTCAAGAGACCACAGAATGATTCGCTATACCTCAGTGGGCCATCGCTCTTCTCGTGTACAGGTTCGATGACAACCCCATTCTCGACGGACTTGGTGATGTCGAAAACAGCAAGAGCCATCGCACATGACATAAACACCGAGGCATCCGCGAGATGCATCCCTAATAATAGCGTCAATTAATGATGAAGTTGAGAGTAGACATTTGTGACAGCACCCGGACAAATCCTTTGAATTTGTACCATGAGAAAGATCACGGTGAGAGTTGGACTGATGCATGCGCTTACCGTCTTCCAAAACCAAAGGCGACATTCCGAGGATCGGGTTCAGCTGGTCGGTCCTCGGTCGCGATGAACCGCTCTGGATCGAACTTGTGTGGATCAGCATAGACCTCTGGATCATGCAGAATCCCCCTAAAAGGAGTAAAGAAGAAGAAGAAAGATATTCAAATTCGTGTATTGTGACTATATTTGACTTACTGTATGTTGACCATCACACTGGTACCCTTGGGGATGAAGTAACCATCGTGCATGTCATCCTCATTCGAACAATGTGGTAAACCTAGAAATTGGTTCGGTCAGAAGACAATACGCAAGGGAGGGGGACGCCATAATCGCTCACCAAGAGGAGTTACAACGTTCCATCGAAAAACTTCCTTTATAAGTGCGTCGATGTACGGTAGATGCTGACGGTCTTCAAGAGTCGGAAGCCGATCGTTGCCGACAATAGAATCGATCTCTGCTTGAGCTTTCCTCATGACCTCGGGTGTCAGAGCCATAGCCAGGAAAAACGAGTATATCGCAGATACAGTCTAGATTCGAAAGCAGTAATCGAAACCTCAGTACTGCAAGTCCGACTAAACGAAAAAAGTGACCTACGGTGTCAGCACCACCTTGATTGAAATATCAAAAGACTCAATATCAAGCAAGGGGTTGAACGGGTTACGCATGGGCGTACCTGCATATAAACTGTGTGCGCTCCACTTGATGTCGAGCTCCTCTTCATGAGACACGTCTTTACCTGCCAAAAGACTGGACACAAACGAGTTTTGTGCTGTACCTGCGGCCTTGAGAATGGTCAGATCAGGAGATGCGGGCGGATTGCGTATGAACAACCAATTCCTTCTTCACAAAAATAAAAGGCTTTTCGGCCATTTCAGCTAGAGTAGCAGCCCACTCTTTCGCTTTCCTTTTAAATCCAGCTCCAGGGACCCACATCGGAACATGGCGCACTATGAAAGTGAATAGAAGAATCATTTTGGTCCATCAAGTGGGAAAAGAAGACAAAAAAAGCTGACGTTGCGGGAAAACATCGACAATGAAGCGGCCCGGTGTTGCAGCAACAGAGAATTGAGCCATGCATCTGTCGGCTAGCTCCACAAAGGCATCGTCGTTGTCCTTAACAGCATAACCGTACGTTATTCGTGTGATTATAGCTCCCGCAGTACTTTAAAGATCCCGTAGATATCAGGCGCTTACAAAACGAAGCAAAAAAGAACCTACTGTCGAATATGCTGAGCAAGGTCCTCAGGGTTCGCAAGGACACGACGAAGGAATTTATGTGTCTCGACCTCCTCGACATCAGAGAACCTCTGAACGCTGGCTTTACTCCCAATAATGTCACGCAAAAAACGACGGATGCGGCGGAACCGATTTCCATAACTCATAAAGCCAACAGAGTCCCGCCAGCCAACGAGGTTCCCCGCCATTTGCATAACAGGACGATCAGAGTAAAACGCGCTTTTTTTCTCGAGCATCTCCTTGGCTATCTCCGCCGAATTCAGAATTACCATTACCCGACCAAGAACTGTTATTGAACATATCTTGCCTGCGACGAGATTACTGATGTTCGTTAACTTGAATCAACCAAGGCCCACCATATTGTTGGCCCCACTTCCTGAACGTTTCCCATTCACGTTCGTAGGGCATGTCCAGGAAGTTTCCGATCACTGGGTATCCCTTCGGACCAGGAGGGAGGGGCCCATGTTGTGTTTGTGTGCGGCGAAACAGCTTCCTCAAGATAAACACACCGATGAAGGTACAGAGTACATCAATCGCGTTGATACCGCTCGCAGAGATCATTGCAGCTGGAGTGTTCAAAATCCAAAGGTTTGGGGCGTAGCCTTCTTTCTTTCCAAGTATGTAAATCGTCTGTCCAAGGATAGCCTAGGTGACGGGCGCCCGAGATTTACAGCGTCGGTAATAGGTAATAATGACCATGTGAAGTGATGATTCCTTCCTTGTCTTGTAGCAAGAAGTAACCAATAGCAGGCTATCTGAGAAATCCGATGAAGTAGAGTGGATGGTCATCGGGCCGGCCGACCATGAGAATGAAAACCTAGTTATAAAGAAGGAAAGAAGAGAAGAGAACACCACGCCGCATGAGCGTGTCCTGTTTAAAACAGTCGACAGCCAACCCTCATGAGAAAGCAGAAAAGGCACGGGACCCTCGGACCACAGACGAGGACGCGATGTGGACGAGTCATGATCAGCATCAAACAATAACACAAAAATCAGATAACAAAACCCAACAGAAAATAGGTAATTCGAACCCACTGGCGCACAATTCATCTCAAGGCGAGCTCAAGTCGAGTCGAATCTGAGTCCCCTCACGTCTGCACTCCCCCAACTCTGAAAAAAAGCCATAAGTAATATTATCAGCGCGCAAACTGTCAAATCCACGCTATCCATCAAGCTCCTCCTGCCCATTTCAGCTATCCACACGCACACGCGGCAAATCTCAAGCAATCTACCCGTCTCTGCACGGTTCCACGTTCCGGAGGGTGCATGAACACTGCACCCGCGCCCGCGCCCATCTATATCGCATCCCAACTATCAGAAATATGTCACGTCAACCCCTAGAAATACTTCCTCGCACGTGTATGAAGGACCGGGAAGGTCCAATGTCCTAAGTGTCCGAGGCTTGTATACAAATGTAGAGAATGCATTCAGAGAATTGTGTGTATATATGTAATTCCGAGATCTAGAATAGATCGAGGTTTTTCTGTGCAGCGGACTATGTGTGGGAAAAATGTCTTCGATTTTTGCCGTCATGTGACTGTGTTTGTTCTCATTGCCATTACTTCCTTCAGGTAAGCGTGGGAACAATGTCTTCAATTTTTAACATCATGTGATACTACCATTTGCTGTACGGTTACAGATATGCATGGGAATAATGTCTTCACTTTTTAATGTCATGTGATAGTACCATACGTCTGTACGGTTACAGAGATGCATGAGAATAATGTCTTCAATTTTTAATGTCATGTGATACTACCGTTCGTTTGTATGGTTACTTAGTCAGCAGTAGACCATGTACATGTGGGAGTAATGTCTTCACTTTTTAACATCATGTGATATATCTACGTATGTACGGTTACAGAGATGCATGGGAATAATGTCTTCGATTTTTAATGTCATGTGATACTACCGTTTGCTGTACGGTTACAGATATGCATGGGAATAATGTCTTCACTTTTTAACGTCATGTGATAGTACCATACGTCTGTACGGTTACAGAGATGCGTGGGAATAATGTCTTTGATTTTTAACGTCATGTGATACTACCGTTCATCTGTACGGTTACTTAGTCAGAAGTAGACTATGTATGCATGGGAGTAATGTCTTCACTTTTCAACGTCATGTGATACTACCATACATATGTACGGTTACAGAGATGCGTGGAAATAATGTATTCGATTTATAACATCATGTGATACTACCATCGTCTGTATGGTTACAAATATGCATGGGAATAATGTATTCACTTTTTAACATCATGTGATACTAGTACGGTTACATATATGTGTGGGAATAGTGTCTTCCCTTTTTAACATCATTTGTTCCATAGCTTTACTATGTTAATATTTGATATCTACATACGCCAGAATGTAGCCATGGTTGGGTCTGTTTTAACACATTCTCTACACCCACTCGGTCCGTAATGTTCCAATTTTATTTGGCTGATGTTCTTTCCCTGCCAGATGTATTGGATGTCCAGTCGACCCATAGATCCAGTGGTCTCTGAAAAATAGGCCTATTTCAATGACTAATTGTGAGTCTTTCTATGTCCTGCCTGGTACAGGCACGACAGGACACGATATTAGATCACAGATAATAGCCGCCACGCGAAAATCATATATCGGAGCAGACACATGCATTATAACTTATTTCCTTGGCTGCCTTCTGTGGAGAGCGATCCCTGAATACCAGTGCTGATATACCCCCCGAAAGATTCAGCATATCGCCACTATCTAATGAACACCTATTGTCACTTGAGAGGTCTGTTATCCAGTGCAATAGATATATGACAACAAATCATTGATTTACTAGATCATGGCAATTACTGATTTCGACAGTCTGCCATGCAACAAACCGTCATTACGACTGATTATTAATGCACCACAGCTTAACATGGAGCAACAACGGGCTATGCTCAAAGTTAAATATTCTTATTCAGACTCTTCCGACAGTTATTCAGATTCCCATACCACTTACTTCAGACTCTACTCCAAATCGTATGTGTTTTCTCGTGGTCGTTCACCATTGCTGTTTCTATATCCCTTATTGATGTGTTCGTGACGAATACAGGTCGCCACCACCGTATCATTGACATCATGATTCCAAGTATCTCCTTGCCTAAGCAGAGGTATTTATATGCTTCGTTTCCCAAAACCAAGGCACATACTACTCGATTTGATGTCTTTTCCAATCCGAGCTTCTCTACGTCGTCCCACTATTTTTTCCTTTATGTCTTTATCCGCTTCCTTGTGTGCCCCTTGGTGGTGCTCCTCCCTCTAAGTATGATGGCAGAGACGACTCGGCATGCTACGACCCTTATCAGCAAGACATTCACTGTTTAAGCGGCCGTTGTGTGTTGATGAGCCATAATCTATAGTGCTCCCAGGATGCTCGTATAATGATGTTACGGACTTCAGCATTTTCAAATGCTGTTATGGAGTGGGGTTTTGTTGTTTGCACTAGCAAGACATACGGTCAAAGACACCCAACATATTCTTTCATCCTCAATTCACTACCACATGGAGCACTACTGCAATATCCTATTGTGGCACCCTCGCACATCTTCCCATTGCCCCTCTGGAATCAAGATGCACGCCATGTCTTGTCAGGGAATTCTCCAGGTGACGGAGAGGTATTCAGATGTGCTGTATCACATTAGACTCGCTCATCTTGTTTTTCTATATGTTTTGACCTCTTGGTTCGCTTGTTAATTGACCTTGAGTCAGGAGCTATATGCATCGTGACAAACGGACCCATCTCACAACAAAAGCTTTTGATGGACGAGGAATTCTCATTGCCGCATTCCATACTCACAAAAATCAACGGCTTGATGAAGTTTGGACTTGGATGCTTCAAAAGAGGTCGAGTGGAAAGCAAAGCTCATTGTCGCCAAACATATAGTACGCCATGAGCCTAACGAGCCTGATTTCACTTCATGTGTAAAGGATTTGGTATGTGAAGTGTTCTTGATGATCGAACTTGCTTAATGTTATGTGCAGTGCAGCAACATAACGATACCTCATCAAGTAGATCTGGGCATAGTCAAGGCCAATATTTTCATGCTTGACTAGAGGTATGTTCACTTTATGCATATCGAAACACTCATACTAAATGTTCTGTTTCTAGTTATTTTTATTGTAGTTAGTAGAATATCTATATATACATTCTATACCCGTAGCTGGACGTCAAGACTAAACACACGCTGCTGGGTTTATATGGTGTTCGGTGTCCACCATCATTGGAGCCTTAGGCACAATTCTCATGAGGAACGTTGAATGGTATGTTGTCTTTGCTCTATTGTCAGTAAAGCTCTTATAGATTAAACGTCTTTAGTAGAACGGTTTCATAATAATAGTAGAAGACCCTTTATTAATCATTTGTATCAGTGCAGCTAATAATTACATTGATACTTCACTACTGAGGCCATAATTTGTTTCTTATCAAAAAAAGGGCAAAGAAAACCGTTGCCTGTTTTGTAGCTAGGTTTTACAATAGAAACCGGCAAATTTCCTCTGTCTGAAGACTTTTTTCTATTGGAAATTGATACATTGAAAATGGCATAACAGTTTTCCTTTTTACTTTTTTTTTTTTTTCAAGGAAACACAATTGGGTGCCATTAGTGCTTACTACTAGTCAACCGTTCATATTTTTGTATATAATGTCTTTATGCCAACCTAGATCGTCAACGTTCAGCTAACTGAGCTTTATTGCCAGTAGGTAAAAGGATTACCAAAATGCCTTAATCGGTATCATAGTATCATGATTTGTTATTCCCCTACACTGTTTAATACTTCAAGTTTCTGATTGTGATAACATAGGCTTGTTAAATACAATTGATTATTAGCATGTCTAAGTTATCCGATCACTTATAACATCCGCAATGAAACATTGTCGGTATCACACCGTCCTGATGTATAGCCCGTTAGTCCAATGTAGTACACTATATACAACGTTCAACCATATACAGTATGACATATACAATGTACAACATTTAGGGTTGCGAGCAAGATATTACGATAGGGGCCTCCTCCCAACCTCATCTTCCTCCTCCATCTCTCCCATGGTCATCGTTGCTGCTGCTTCTGCTTTGACCATCACCGCTTCAACCATCGCCGCTGTTGCCACTGCCCCTCTGCCCGTCATTGCTGCCATCACTGCGGCTTCACCCGTCTCCGCTGTTGTCATTTCTTCTTCTAAAGTTGATACCAACATCACGATTATTTCATTCCGTGTTGGCATGGGCTGGCCAGCGTCTGCTGCCTCTTCCATCCAAGTTCCCAGTATCACTGCATTCCTGCGTCGGTGCGCTGCTAACAGACCTCCCAACTGATTGATTCCCTGCATAATCTCTGGTGGGATCTGCTGGGGCAGCCCTTGCTGGATGAGGGTGAACGCCGAGGAACTACCATCCAATAACAGTCAGTACTCACGCACCATTCCTGGGCATGAAGATGTATCAGGTATATGGTATGGGACATAGGGTCACTTACACATAACATCTTCATGGGACGACGCCAACGCGTTCAACAGCCAGTTCCTCCTCCTTAAAATCTGTGGCTATGCTGCCTCCACTTGCCGTATCACCTGTTGTACCTCCTCTATCTCCGATGCCCCGGGTGCCACATTGTCCGACTGTAAGGGCGACCTCTAGAGGCTGTGGCTCAGTCACACAGCTGGCAGAGGGAGATCCAAAGTGTATTAGAATATATACTGACAATATCAAGGTAGCTACTCACCTGGCAGAGGGAGATCCAAAGAGAACAAGTCTAGGGATTCCCTATGCCAGGTTGGACGCTTCTGGGGCCTCTGAAGCGTGGAAAACAACTGTACAGTACAACAA
This sequence comes from Termitomyces sp. MG16, assembly GCA_003313075.1. NCBI lineage: Eukaryota > Fungi > Basidiomycota > Agaricomycetes > Agaricales > Lyophyllaceae > Termitomyces > Termitomyces sp. MG16. The sequence continues at coordinate 20,268 of QGOA01003400.1, forward strand.
AACCTTAAAAACTCGAAAATTGCCTACACAAACACTTGTACAAATAAGGGGCAAACTCTGGCAAACTCTGGCTTATATAAGCAGTCTGGAAGCGGTGCTGAGTGGGCCCACACTTGTCTGAATGGTGGCTAAAGAACCAGAGCATCTCAAGGGCTGAGAGTGGTACTGACAGATAGTGTTGAAAGAATAGAAACAGTAAAATGAAATAATGTCAGAAGAAATAAGAGAATGAATGGAAGGAGAGTGAAGAGATAAGTAGTGAGAAAAGGAAGAAATGAGGAGTCCCCTGACACCGACCCTCGATTCTCGATATTCTCTACTCACGCTCGCAAACCAGCCAACTTGTCTTCAATAGCCATGCGTGCCACTAAAGCGGCATCCCTGTCTCCAAATGCTCTGTCCCTGTCATGAATAGCCACATTCCTCTCTTCCTGCATGGCCTCCCAAGCACGTCGTTCCCGCTGAAGATTCTCTCGCATGTGGTGCAGCTGTAATGTTACCCAGTACCCATTTGCCATGGCCTCCTGCAACTGCTGGCATGTTTCCTCATCAATAGATGATTGGGCAGGTATCGGGGGGATTTCACGGATATCCAACATGTCCAAGCTTGGGGACCTCCACGCATGCTTGTACCCTATTATCTCCACCGACTCGGTCAAAGCTCGGCGCTTCCCTTTGTCCTGTTGCAGAGACAATGCTTCCACCCTTCCTCCTTGCGACAAACCCTCAGTCTGCACCTCAACCGACCCCACATCCTTTGATGAACCCTCAGGCCACGCTCCACTTGACTCCTCGCCCTTTGACCTGGGCACATTACCCACACTCAATGACTTTGTATTTGCATATCCACGTGTGCGATTAAATAATATCGAACCCAAATTCCTTGCCTCCCCGAAGTACGGCTCTGGCAATGCTCAGCGCTTTCCCTTATCATGCCGAGCCATCAGCGCTTCCTCCATCAACGCAGGTGAAGCTCTGCGCTTCCTCTTATCCTGCTGTGTAGTCGATGCCTTTGCCTTCCTTCTCGATAAACTCCCAGCCTGTGCCCCACCAACTCCTCGGCCCTCAATCTGGATGCACTAGCCAACTGGCTCAGCATCCATGTTATGTCCCACCCGTGTTCTTTGCTCATGCAAGATGCCTTCCATGCCTGAGCAACAGAGCATCGCTCGTGCCAGGCTCAACAGGAAACACACACGGAATTATCCCTGTGAGATTTTGCCACTGGTGCCTCAAATTTGCATGGTTCACCTTGACGTGAGCATAACGAGCACTGGTGATGGTTAGGACGCGCGACCGGGCCAGGAGAACACTCACAGGACCCTTGTTCTGACACCACTTGAGGGTGGGAGGGCCACGGTGCCGGTTTTGGGCTGCGGCAAATTGCTCCGGTGTCACATCGGCTTGAGGGATCTGCTTCATTGCTGGGACTCGCCATACCTGACCGGGCCCAAGAACAGGCTGTTCAGTATGCATCGACAAGCTTGCAGCAGGTGCTGATTGGACTGAGCTGCTCGGACCAGCTGTCTGCGTGCTCCTTTCTGGTGCTAATGGGTCAGATGTCAGTGTCAATGAACTTGATCCTATAGAGAGGGCATGCCTGGTGAGTATGCAGACATGCTGGGAAACTACTTATGCTGCTGGAAAAGGGCTGCTATCTGCCGCTCATCTAGACGGCGCTCGTATATTTCTTGGCGCTCCTCATAGCGTAGCCATGAAGCAGTTGAGTTATCACCAGGCGGGGGTGGCGTAGGCGAATGGTTAGGGGTAGAGTGGCGCGACATAGTCAAAGAAGGATGGATGGTCGAAATGTTTTTCTTATCTACCCTTTTGTTATGATGGCATCAAGATTCTACTTCTATTACTGCTATGAATATATAGCCACCGCCACATCGCTTAGATGAATAAATAAAAATAAACCCTGAGTTTGTACATAAGTAATGATAAGAGTGTTGTGTCCATACAGATAGTTTTGAATCCTCTGCAAAGTTCATGTATTTTTAACTAAACTTTTCAAGTGTGTTTTCATCATTTACTGTTTCATGTGTTGTGAATGTCATATGCAACACTTATACAATATAAAGGTCGTAAAAATTGAACGTAAAGGATGGATGGGAATGATGTGTTGTGAATGTCATATGCAACGCTTATACAATATAAAGGTTGTAAAAATTGAACATAAAGGATGGATGGGAATGTCATTACTCACTTAGACTCCTTGCCAGTTGCATAAGACCTACGCAGTGTGTCGTTCCAAAGCCTCAAATGGTACAATATATCACCAATCACATACAGGGTCGATCCTAAGATGCTCGGCATTCAGCAGATTCCCATGGAATGTGATCGCTGAATAGACTGCTGATCATCGGATGCTCAGCATCAGCAGATCCACATGGAACGTGATCACCAAATAGACTGCCAATTATCGGCAAGCGTGACTTTAGTTTCACTATCCTCAACGACAAGACACGGCCGCCTTGAACCATATTTTGGGTACAGGTGCCCTGGGGTCAACGCAGGTAATATATAATACATCCAATGCCGATTTTGATGCTGATTATGATTGGTTAGAGCATAACTATATTTTGACTGAATGAGGGGGAGGGGATGAGGGGTGGGGGGGAGAGGAGAGAGAGAGATAGAGGGTTAATACAAATATCTGGTGAGTCATAATATTGGAGTATAATACCATTGTTCATTTACCGATGCATTTTAAGTCAGTGTTGTGGCTTGCCAGCTACATAAAATCGAAAGGGCATCTTAGGGTTTGTATGTATCATCACACCTGTGTGTGATAGCATTTCTTTGTGAGTATGTTATTGCTGTCTGAAACCAGTACATTGTTTTGGTCCCAGGTATGCAGCCACCCAGGTGAAGAGGTGCATAGGACGTCGGCCTCCTCCGAAGTATTCACTCGTTCATAAATAAATAAATAAATAAATGAATAAATATATGATCTATTTGTTGTTG
>QGOA01003400.1:23248-40430 GCA_003313075.1 Termitomyces sp. MG16
CTATTTGTCGTTATGGCTGTGTACCGTTCAAATATGCGGCCGTTGCATAGCCACTATAATCATGAACATACATTTTATATTATATATTTAATTATTTGTTGTCAATATAGTAATAGCGTGTAATTTCATGCATATAGTGGCTGTGTAACAATTGTATATTCGACTGATATACAGCCACCAGGGGTTGGGTCCAACACATGCTTGCTGGCTTAGTCGCATCCTAACAGGCCCTTTCTATCATAATAGCCTTATCCTTCAAACTCTTCCTTTATGTAAATAGTGGATTTTGCTCGTGGTGGTGGCAAGCTTTCTTCATTGGGTTTTTAATGCTACCCCAATTGTACCCTTTTAGTTATGCCTATACTGTTCAGCTGTGGGTCTACCGAGGTGTTTCCTACCCGATATATCCTTAGCTACCATGTAGCGGAAGTAGATAGCATTGTAGACGTATGGCTGTATTTAATTATTTATCTCAATTGTGTTATTGTGGCTGTGCATCATTCGAGTATACTATTGCTGTACAGCCACAAGTTCTGTGATTGCTACATGTATTCCGTATTATTACATTCTTTTGAGTGCGAAACAATCTAATTGAATCTAAAACGTGTAATATTGCTTTTACTTTCACATATCGTTTGAGGTGATATAACTATTTATCTGTCGATGTCGTATTTAATCTTTCTTGGTCCGTGGTTTATAAAGGTATTGTACTTAGATAATTTATTGATCAAGCATTAAGGGAGAAATAATAATAATAATATATATATATAATTCCCTTTGGTAGGTATTGCCAAACCGTTTGTCCATATGGTCAATTATATAATCAATGTATTATTTTGATGCGATGACACTTATTACGACATGTTGTTTTGATGATGACACTTAGTTATTACTGTATTAACTGGGAAAAATACAAAAAAAAAAAAAAAAAAACAAACAAACGACACAACATAATGTGGGCGGTAGTATGTTGTATGTTAGCGCTATGGACGGTGGTATATGTGGTGCTCAGTACTCGGGTTAATATAGAAAGGCAATAAGGGAACGGCGATGAGAGCTTGCGGAACAATTCAGCAGAGATGACCGATTGAACAGATGTGAGAAATAGGATAACTCAGTGAAAATATAACGGACCGTGTTGGGTAAAAATATCTAAAGAGGTAGTATCAAAGCCATCGTAAGATATCAGTCGTCAATGTTCATGTAATTCAACATTTGTTGCTCAAAATTGCCAGTACTGACCACCTTGCCAGCCCTCTGTTGGGGTTCTCCATCGTCTTCATATGTTCAGAGCTTCCTTTTCACTGGCTCGTAGTCTTTGCATTTGAGCGGTTGCCCCTTCCTCTTCTTGGTAATTGTCAGAGTGAGAAGAATACATTTATTGTTTATATGGCCGCTCACTAGTGCAAATGTTTCGTCCAGCAGCGTTATCGATCTCAAAACTGTTAAAATCTTGTACTTCCCTCCCCTCAATGGAACGACTGCGAAGGATACCTGCGCCACAACTATATCACCGATTCAGAAGGTCTGCGGTTTGATTCTCTTGAACCTTTGATTTGTGTGAGCATCTATGTTTTATGGTCGTTGTCCGTATATTCTTACGTTTTATCTCCTTCCAATGTTATCCTTGCTTGCACATACTCGACGACATTGTCTGATGTTCTCTTGAATCCCCCTCGTGCAATTTTTTCAAGCAATCTGTTGGGGTTAGTATCCTTTTCGAACAGAATGTGAACTTCTCGTTTGTCCGAGTCCTTTGTGGGTGTAAACACCCTATTGTTTGCATACAATATCTTGTTTCCTTCGTCTGACATTTCTTCTGACCATTCTTCCAGTTTGCCCTGTTTAAACTCCTGGTCAAATGCTTTGTATACTGTTTTTGCCATAGCCATGGCATTGTCGAACTGCTGCGTGCCAAGCCCATCCAGTTTTATTGACTGTTTAAGGTATTTACACTTCTGATTGAATTCACTACATCCCTATCAGCCATCTTCCATATGTGTAGCATCATTGAACGCTCACTTTATAGATCCTCCTATTTTAAACGGGGGCAGATCTATGTCTGCTATTGCATCGTACACTATGAATATTGCTTTCTTGTTTGTCACCTTGCCGTCCTGGTCTGCTAGTAGGATTCTCCATATTTTTGGGCATTCGTATTGCCATACGACTACCGTACTTTTCCATTCTGGGTTCTTCACAAGACATTAACTCTATGTGTGGATGCAATACATATATATTTTCATTTTACCTGAAGAATGTCATGAAGTCGTGCTTCCCCCCTATGCTTGTCATACTCGACATGTCGTTCCAATGTACTTCCTACATTAATGTCCGTTTAAATATCTTTTTATAATTTTAAAAGGCTTCATTCAGTACGCACTTGCATTGCTTTTGTCGTACTTGTTGTCCATTTTTGTATATGTGTATGCGATGATAAGATAGGCTACAGACTGTCTGGTGAGCTGATACTGTCTCATGTCATGTTGCAGCCGTCTATTATAAGCAACTTTTCAGGGTCAACTATCTGTATGGCTTCTTATTCTCATGTCGTGTTGCATTGGTCTGATGCAGACAACGTTTACAGGTCGACTGTCTGTCTGGCTTCTTAGCAATTCAGACATATTTTATCCCTCCTATTCAACGTGTTTGGAAACGATAAGATCAACCCAATTTATTGGATCTCCCTATATGCTAATCCTCCAACTGTCTCACAGACAACTTCTTTCCCATAGATTCTCCCGTCCCATAGGACTGTGTTCTTTTCCTTTTAGTTCAAAGCATGTACATTTCCGCATCGATATATTTATTCCGCTGTATCATTTTATTTGATTTTGGCTTATAGATTGTCTGTTCCCTGGATACTGAGTGGGTTACTTTGCTTCTAACATCTTTTAGGATTGAAATAAGTTAATTCAAACTGACTGATTGGTTTGCCTATATATTACCTACGTATTACTCTGTTATTACTACAGGATTGAACAAGGCTAATTCAAATTGACAATTTGGCTTGCCTATTGGTATCCCTTACTTCTTACACCGTTATGGCTACATTTCTCGTAGTATCTGGATGTTTCCGCCTTTTCGCCTTTCTATGTTCAGACTTGCTGGTCTGGCGCATGTAGAGCTTGTGTGAAGTGGCGGTTTCTTACACAGGCGTTGTCGTTCAATTTGTATTAATTTATTCGTCTAAGCGTGTATTAATAGTTCTTTATCCATCTCCCAAATGGCTGGCTCAAAGCTTCTAACCCATCATTAACTCCGTGTTATTTTTCTTTTTATTTTTTTATTTCTATTTGTTTTAAAGGTTTTTTACCCTATATTTGGCTTGTATATTCAGTTTATCATGCAACCATGGGTACTCATACTAATATATTTGGTTTATTTGACCTTCATTGCTTTTGACATTTACATGTCTGTTAGTCTGCTGGGATACCGATTCAGACAATAACTCGGTGTCTGACAATTCCCCAGATAACAGAAATAGCATTATAACTCTTGCAGAAAGCGACGGTTTGCCGGAAGGGTCAGTATTTTATTTTCAATTTTATTGTAAATACTGCTCATGCGTTGTGTCTTTTATTTTTATTCTTATTTGTGGTATCGGTACATCTTGCATTTGTAAACTGCCTGCCCATTCATTGGACGACAAATTCTACGCCACTAGTGAACCTATTGTCAATAAAGACGCATCTGACAATGGAGTTGACGGGAGTAGCTTTGAGTCATTGGAATTACCCGATGATGAAGCTGATATGGCAGACTTAGTTTTCTCAGACAGTGTGCCGATTGCATGTGTCAATTCTGATAACGAATCCTTGGTGTTTGCTGCCTCCACCGATGAACAAGAGTATGCTGATGATAACGAAGATTGTCGTGTTATGGAAGATGCCAGTACTTATATATATGGCGTCACTACTAAACACGATGATCCTGTCAATGTTGGTGCTGGTGAACACTATGATATTGAAGAGTAGCATCTTATTATTTGTTTGATTGATTTCTGTATTCAGTTTTTTTTTTTTTTTTTTTTTGGTTAGATTTGACGGTGCTACTGATCCGACTGTTATGGTTACTAATCCTCTGGTTATGCAGCCAGCTGTACAGGATCCTATGTTCTCCTCTACATACAGTATGCTTCCTTATCTTCCGTATGTCTGTTTATAGTATCCATGTCGCAATATGTACTGGTCTGTTTCTATTTATTGACATATTTTTTGCACAGTCGTGTGTTCAATATCATACCGTATGGATATGATAAACAAATCAGTGACGGATCAGTGCAATTTGCACGTATATCGGCTGTGACATTGAAGATGACCGAAGAAAATACAGAGTAAGTGCTTATGTTGTCTTGTTCATGTGCATCATTGTTACACATGTGTATAGGTCTTTGATTCGAGGCCTATTGTGGGTCAAACATGGCTTATACGTGCATTCAGCTCGCATACATCCTGATAATCTTACTGCCAAATCTCATCGTCTTGCTTTAAACCATGGAGGTAATGCCTTTTGCATCGATGTCATGTTTGGCGTCGTATCTGCTTCTAATCTCTTTGATTCTGGCATAGAAGTTGGCAGTTACTCGTCCCCTTATAAACAGAAACGTTTGATGATTGTGCTATTCCAGCAAGAATTCCTATGTTCTATGGCCAATGTTGGAAATGCGTTGGGTTTGCGTTCTGATTCCATGGGCTCTTATTCAAGCTATGGGATGGCCTTTGTAACCAGAGGCGAAGGAAAGAGCGTGTCCTTCAAAACCTGTAAATTTTCAACTTGCGTGTAGCATACCTTTGTGTTGACATCATTTTGTAGTGGGTAGCTACTCAGTGCCTGCCCTTTCGAAGCCTCCTGTATTTACAGACGATTCGATATTTTCTATCAAATCTGCTCCTATCGTACCAACCCCGAAATTCAAGAATTCTATGGAAGCAGTAATAAATTATGAATCGATGGTATGTCTTCCGTGTCATTATTTGTCAACTTCTCTATTTATTTATTTCTAGTGCCTGTATATGATGGTCGTTCAGAAACTGGACCTGCCTTTCGATTTTTGGCTGCTGACTTCAATGCTATCGCTAGTTGGCACTCATACAATGGTAACACATCCGATGTTCCCAAGGGGTCTGTTGTTGCCGTGGGTTACACAGCTGGATGGTTTGAAGGTTCCTCTTCAATGTATGTTGACCATTTATTATGATATTCTTATTGGTTATTTATTTATTTATTTGTAGCTTCCTTTTGACTAACATCAAGTTTGTCATGGTTCTTCACACTCCTGATCTTGTTGTGGTTGGTGGTGCAGGCACCAGGCACATGGCATCCTTGTTGAGACCCGGTGGTTTTGAAGGGTCTGAATATGGCACTCCGGGAGGGTCGAAAAATATTTCTTCTTCTGGTTCTGTGAGTGGTATACCCTCCGGATGCCGCAGTGCCAGCTCCAAGACATCTCACAACGCTGGTTTGACTGCTTCTCCCTGATCTGGTGTTGGTAGATCGGCCACAAATTGAGGTGCTACCTCTAAGCCAGCTTGTTCTGCTGGGCTACCCAAGGGGAAAGGTAAAAATAAAGAAGCAACCTAATCGCTGGTGTGTGGACCATATATAGTTCACTTGATTTTCCACGCTTGTTGATATAATTTTGATTTTGTTGTTTGCCGCATTCTGATCCCTTTGCTGAACTATCTCGTACCGTTTTTGCGTACATCACTCTGATTGACTACAAAATTTGGAGCGATGAATAAAATATACATTATTTGCAATATGCCATTGGTCTCATGTAAGAGTGTCATGGACGGATAAAACTAACTCGGTATGACCTTTGTATTCATTGATATTATAGTGCGTATTTACTGTTTGATTGTTTTACTTGCTGAAGGTTGTGTCGTCTGTTTTGTATGACTAATCCTTGTTGTTCGAATTCGTCCATAGTTAATCCGCTGTCAATCTAAATATGGGCCGCTATTACATATATAATTTTATTTATTGAAAATGTTGATTTTTTATTTTATACATATATATATATGTGGTGCGTTAACACCCCCAAACCTCCATCTTGTCCTCTCTCCTGCCCTCTCCACATACACACGTACTTTCTGATATTTTCGTTATATGTCTGTGACTTCCCTGCATCCTCGCTTATCAAACAAGGCTTTCGTGTCCTGTTCCTGGTTCACTGATGCACTGCTATCAGACGGAGATCTTGCTACCCGCTATGGACGAGACATGGCAATCCATGTGAGTGAATGTTGTCAACTTGTTTATTGTTGATGATACCATAAGTACATGCTATTGTCGTTTTGTAGCAACTTGTTAGCTGGATAATTACAGAGGAAGCTACAGTTTCTCCTGCCCGCAAGGATGATCAGTATTCTCTGTTTTGCGCTCTTATGGTGGGAGATGATGTGCCCATGATACCTGAAAAGATCCTGACGGATGCTCGATTTCAGATTCTCATGGCCTATTGTGTTGTGGACGTATTTGAGATGATGAATGGGGGGGCTATTTGGAGACCCTCTTCATCTGGTCCCGTAGTTGACAACTACAAAGCAGTATGTGTCATTGTTTCTATTGGCTTTTATCAATTGGTCAAGTACAATATTTTATGTATTACCTAGCCTATGGGAAGCCTTAATAATATTCCTGCTCTACTGGAGAGATCCCAGAACACCCTAAACTCTCATATACGTGTACTTCGATCCAAGGCATGTAGAGATAAACAATTTGACTCTTCCACATATTATTCGTCGGAAGACAGTCCCTTGATTCGTTTGTACTCAAGTCTTGCTCGGCACGTTGGGAAAAAAAATGTTGTCACTACACTCATCAACTTGATCTCTGTGGCCCTGCATTTGGGATGTCTTCTTAAGGTACATTAATGTCTATATTGTGTGTGTATTGTTAATGCTGAAAATATCAGTGCTCGTATCAGGGAAATTTATTTCTGCCTACTGACATTGAGTCCATCGAGAGTATGATAGTTTCCGGGTACGATACTTTTCAGTTTAATTGTTATTTACATCTTATATTTTGATACCGCAGGTCGGAGAATGACCAGTCTGGGCTCGTGCATATTCACCAAGTTCACGGTTCAGCTCCTCAAGGTCGCACAACTGTTCTTCATAATTCACGAGTATAATGAAGTGGGCGCGAAGGAAACAGTGTTCAAGATGTGATTGTTCTCTCACATGCCATATTGATAGTTAATTGTATCGTTAATGTGGTAGTTATGGAATCACATAGGAGGGCTAGAACGACCTCTTGCTGTAGTAGAAGCGGATCGGGCGTTGTGGAAGGTGTTGTTTTCTGCAGCTCTAGGGGGGAACCTCCTAAAGGAACTCAGATCCGCATTTCAACATCTGGAGGAGGTGGTGAGGGATGCCGCACCTCATTGGCTGAACCTCGTTAACGGGTCTTCGCGCGTCCCTGCTACCCTATCTTTGCCATCCGATGTAATTGATCAGCTTGATATGGTGGTATATTCCGATGTTTTACCTTTTCCTGACAATTCTTTACTCCTGACCTCACTAACCGGAAGTGCCTCTGGTACCAACATCCCTGTGCCCAACAATTCCCGTTTGTCTGCAATTACGTATGTTAACGAGTTCGATAACAACAGGCTTCACAATAAAGATGTGTGTCCTTCTCGATCAATCTGTATCATCCACCTATTGATGATGATGATTCTTGCGATACTCGTAGGACACATATGTCACCTTTACGGGATACTATCGACAATCCATTCAATGACAATGTCAATGCTGGCAGTAAAAATCTGAGCAATTCGATGAACAAAACTGGACGACTTGGTGGGCATGATGCAGCAGACAGACGTCCGTCTTTCGTGTCTCCTCCGCCATATTCTCTCAATGATCATGACCCTTCTTCTTCTGATGGGGCCGCCGATGTTGATATCAATAGAAGAGGTGTACCTGGTAGAGATAACACTAGCAATGATGATCAAGCAGTGCTCAATAACCCCAGTGTCAATTTGTCGTTATCTGAGAACCCCATCAATGATGATCGCAACATACTCGATATACCCGGCATCAATCCGTTGTCCTCCGATGACCTCGTTCCTCCACCAGACAAAGAACCTCCGGTTTCGGTTCCCAAAAGTAATGTATCGGGGGTGCGGTCGTGACGATCTGATAAAACAAGTAAACCGCCGTCTATTTCTTTTCTCACTCCGAAAAGGAAAAGATGAGCGTGCAAGAACACCAAAACCATTGAAGGTATGCGTGGTGACGGTATTGACAGGACATGGCCTAGCAAACACATTCCTCGTGTCCTCATTGATTTGACTCTTGACATTACTGTACGTACCCTGTTATATGTGATCACTATGTTATTTCACTGTATGTCGTACGACCTCAGGACTTGGAGTTCGATGATTCTGATATCAATGTATCCGATGACGTTGTATTTGTGACAGGGGAAAGTCCTGTCGAGTATGCAATTCACGGTACAAACCGTGCATATTGGTTTACTCCCAAGTTCCATGTAAGTCCTGTAATATCTGTTTCCGTAACTGCTGCTGAACACCCTACAGTTAACAGAGGACTTGCAATAGTTTTACTCACTCCACAAATCGGTCATTATGGGGTCGACTAGACCAACGTTTATCAAGATTGCTTCTATGGATGAATTGATGGACCCCACTAATACCAGCATTTCTAAATATCTGACCAATCACACTGCTGTATTGATCAAAGGCATCAACCATGTAGACAACAGATTTACCGGTGCAACACTGACCTCCGTCTGCAACATATACAGTGTTACCACCATTCATGGTATGCCTGTTTGGGTATTCTTGTGTTCCATTCCATATACTTACATATGATAGATTTCACCTCACTAGATACTCAACGTACGTGTAGAGGTTCCCCAGTTGACGTGTTTGCTGCTGTTTCATCTGCAGAGCTGTGGGCTCTGAGCGCTCTCAATATGCCAGCAGTACGCGATCCATTTCCCATCTTATCCGTGTCCAGTGATTGGTTCACATGGTCACAAGTAAATGGTCAATCCTCGTACTGCAACTCCTCCGACCATTATCCGATATCTGACATGCGGTGGGCAATAGCATTGATCAGATCTGCCCATCATTACTGGCACATTGGTTCTAACGGGTATGGCACTTTCTTACGGGTGGAAACGGGATTCAAGTTACTATATGTTGTGCGACCAAAGTTGGGGTCTTTCAAGGATTTCGCTACCGTATCTATTTTTACAGATAAATATGTCATGCATGAGGCAAATGCTGACTTGTGGGATACTGAAGTGGTTGTATTGGAACCTGGTGACGTTTTGTGAGTGGTGCCCTTATATTGCTGCATAGATGACATGACTGTTCCCGTAGTATCGTGTGCCCTAACATGCCACTTTGTGTCGTGACACCTGTACCTTCCATATGTGTTGGAGGTCATTATTATCTAGCAACCACTCTTGCTGATTCCGTTATTGGGATATATTACCATTTCGTGGGTAGTCGAACTCTCGCAAACACTGATCACAGAACGGCATCTTATTCTATACTGGTTCGCATGCTCACGCATTACTACCGCTATACAAATAAACTTTTTGAGGGCAACCTAGGTAAGCATACCTGACATTGACTTCTAATTTTTAGTTTATTAAATTTATTTTTATTTAATTTTTTATTCTTTTAATTTTGTTTATTTATTCATTTATTTTTAGACTGGGAGTATCATCATGTGCCAGATTGGGATACCTGGGAAGGCGCCTTGTCTATTTTCTCGCTATGCAATTATTTCGAATTGCATAGTGCTCTTATTAATTGGAACTACCCATTCCATACGGACGTCCGCACATTTGAGTCATCTATCAAAAACCGCTCGAGGGCCCGCAAAATTGTGTACTGGTACTTCCTGCGTCATACCTTTCACAGGCCTGGTGATACTCTGAATGGTTACGACGCATTCCAGGCTATTTACTCTGTGTTTTTGGCTCGTCACGCTCACGTGCTTATACTACTTAAGAGAGCTGCTCGTGCGTTGGGAATACAAGGTGAGATTGAAGGGCTAGGTACATCTTCAGTTCGGATGGCGGTTTGCAAATGTATACGCAATGGGCCTGCATGAGATTATTTCAAAAATATGACAGCCAGTTCTTCTGACTGATCGTTTTATTGAGATGGACCGTCATACACCATTGAGAAATCTACTTGTGATGCATACGGTGCACTATAGTCTTGCTGCATCAGTCTTTTATTATTATTGGTTTATTCATTTGTATCTACTAGATTGTCCTTACCTCGATGGTCTGGTGTATGGAGATAAGGAAACGGCATATGAACTCGGGTACTCTCTATTGCACATATTACCTTGCCTGGATCGCAACAATCCTAAGGATGATGACGTTTACAAAACCCTTGCATACAGCGATGGAGACAATTTTGATGATGACTTCGAATCTTCTAATGAGGCTATAACTGAACCATATTCGCGTTGGTCTTCGGACCCTGAATCCTCGCCAGAGGAAACTGTTTTGCCATCTAATCATCATTTGCAATGGAAAGGATTGCCAATCTGTCTGACTGCAGGATCTGCTCGAAATATTTGCAAACAGGATCATCCATCTTCGACTGCATCGGAACACACTCATCGCCAAGGTACATATTTATAATCAGAACACTTCCATATTATCAGGTGGTTAATCAATTATTCATTGTAGTCCGACCCCGAATTACATTATCCGACCCCTGACCTATATTATTGACATATGTTGTGTTTACATTCGATGTATCAAAAAAAAAAAAAAAATTGTGTTTGTATCTATATATGAATGTAAATATTTGTGTGTTTTGCTAATACATTGATGTAATATGAATCGTACTTATACTCAGCAGTCATCTATATGAATGATTATGTAATAACAAATTACGTGTCTTACCAAAGGGTTGTCTGTCTTGACGCTTGTGTAACAAATACCACCTTTCAAGTTATTAGTATGCGACTCATCACCTTTTTTGTTGAGCAATGGGCTAGTGTCTATCTGCTCATCATGTGCGGATTATACATCCTTGTTGTATCTGCAAATGCATATAATATTGGGTAATGTCACGAGCCACACCTATGCCACCCTGACCCCCTAGTAAGTCCTGCCTGGAACCCATCCTTTGAAACCCAACCCCCTCAGCGCATCCCCAGAACACATCAGACCAAGACCGACTAGATCCGATACCACCCCGACCAAGGCCGGCCCAGCCCAACCCAATGCTCAGCCCCCAGATAAGGCCTGAAACCCTGCCAACATGCCACGTGCCCCGGACGCCGTCCCAAGCCTTGATCAATCAAGCCGGGGGCTGCCCCCCCTTGACGCTGCCCTCTTGGCACCACTCCCAAACCTGGGCAATACACCGCAACCCACCTACACCCCCAAGACCACACGACCGCAGAGGACTGATACCCGGGCAATACACCGCATGGGATGCACCACATGGAGGGGGGGCCCAGAACTCACCCGGCACCTAGTATTTAACCCGCAGCTCGTAGTACGTTACGGTAGTCTTGATATTGCCATAAACTTGTCTCTATACTCTCTTGTCTATTTTGTACTTATCTCAATCAATCTGTCTTATTCTCTCAAGTCTCTCGGCCTCTAAAAGTCTCACTTCAATTCTAACTCAGTCTCCCAGTCTCAGTCTCTTTCTCCTTTTTCCGATCACCCCGCCTCTCCTCCACCCTAGCAAGGCTCTGCCTACTCCCGCCCCGTATTCCGGACTTAGCTCAGGATCCTGCCCTACCTCTTCCTATGAACTCCGGTGCTCCGTAGCCACCCCACGCCCCACCCAAAACTCCGGAGCTCACCCTCTGTTACCTGGAGACTCGCCGTAGACTTCGAGTCCGCCTAGTAAGGGCCCGCTTGCCCCCGGAGGCCCCTGTCGTCAGCGGAACCTGACAGGTAAGTTATACCCTATTAATCGATGTTCACCTACATATTAAACTGAACTGAATGCAAACCAGACCCTCTTTACATGATGTAAAGCCTGTTGAACCACACTATGTGGTACACAACATTTCAAACGCAACCTGCATGCATTCAGAACGCAATGTATCATGCATGCAAATCGACCATGGTGGTTCTGCACCTCTCATAGGTTTATGCACCCACCATATCAACCAATGTGATTATGCTGAGGTAAATCAGCACCACTCTCATGTTGCCCTTTTACGTTACATGCGTTTGCATCTATACGCATTCCAACGTCTTTCACAGTGTTTGCGTATCGAACTAGACATTGCGTCAATTAAACAGCGGTTTGTTTATCTGGATGGACAAATGTACAATCAACGGTCTCCTCATAGTTACATCGACCTATACAATTTGCTATACCCTTGGGTACATGTTTGCCGATTTTGGACTGATATGCACACTGCGAGGACGTGTCGTGTTTTACAAGTTCTATCAACCAGAGGACATATTTATTCTATGGCACGATTTTGCAATTTCCTTGAGGGACTGTGTGTCCGGCACCAGTATATTTTGACGTGCTGTAAAACACGGCTTGTGTGATGCTGCAGTAATTGCACGTTTAATTGAAGAGGATGTTGACCTTCCTGACGGCTGGCCATCCTTTGTTTATGTACTCGCACTCAGGCACATAATACTTACTATGGAGCACGCGAGTTGTCTCTACGCATATAATGTACTCCGTCCATTGATCATCTTACAAAACCATGTTCGTACATTCCACTACTCAAAGAGATACATATCGAGTTGTGTACTTCACTTTGGTGGTGGCAAGTTCTATTCATTTTCTGTAGAGGCAGTTAGTCCGTATGTGTCTGCCAGTCACAATCATGTCATAGTAGGGTGGGTGTTCAAATATATTAATCACGTAGATGCCAGCAGTCTCGCATCATATCCTGTGATGAAAGGCTTTGTGCATGCGCAAATACCTGTACGAGAGTTAATCAACCACTTGTCTATAAAAAATATCCGTCTGGTTGCCTGCATGCACGGCATCAGTATGAGTAGTTCTATACTGAAGGAAGAATTACCCTTTAAGTTTGATGGTCACAGTTGCCCATCGTGCGTCATCAACACTACAGTGTTATGGTCTGAACCAGATAAACGAACCAAAGACGCAGCACGGTGGGCAATCGCCCGTTGCACATGTAAACAGAGACGATCCTCATATCCTTGTCATCACGGTACTCGTAGACATACCCGTAAATCCACATGCATTGAACAAAGCATCGCTGTACCTCTTGAACAAGAATATCTGGATCCAGATGAAAGTGTAGTATTTCCACCACATCTGCTTAGTAAGTCACGAACCATGGATATTGTAGGAAATTTTTGTTCTGGCATAGGACAGAGATACGTGGAGGAGGCAGGTTGTGCGGTGTGTGGTCTCCTACATCCTGTAGCCAATATGAATCCTCTCAAGAGTATGAAAGGTTATCTAGACGTACTCTGCATTCCAGGAGTCACCAAAATAGAACAATTATCCAATACGGATTGTGTTAGGAAGCTGAGAGGACCGGTAATTGATCACTTGTATAAACACGTTTGTCGATTGTGCAGACAGCAACTGTTCAATGGGCTTGTTCCAAAAAACGCGCTAGCCAATGGCTTTTGGATTGGCCCTATACCTGACATGTTAAAATGCCTTAATTGGATCAAACAGATATTAGTTGCTAGGGTAAGAAAGTCCTTGTGTTATGCTCATGTTTCAGCCTCTGGTCTGAGCAAGATGAAGGCGCATCTTATTGCTTTCGAGTCACCTATTCAGAAGGTATATCAAGTCCTTCCACCTCCTGTAACTGACCTCGATGACATGATTGCAATTTTATTTTCTGGTCCTTGCAAGCCATCTGCTAAGGAGTTACAGAGGCTACCTCTGCTCGTGAGAAGATGGAATGTTCAGCGTGCATTAGAATGGCTCAAACTTAACCATTCTTCATATAGCGATCTGGAAATATTGTACAGCAACTTAGAGGGATATCCTGAAGATGTTTCTCCTGTGTCCATTGTTCATCGCCAAAGCGCTGATGAGGCTGGTACAATAGACCCACCGGTACATGAAGATAATAAGGAGTCTGGTGTCAACACGGGCAATTGCCCCTTTGTTGTCCACGGCCTCACCGGTGATGCTTTATCAGCCAAGACTACAGATGAACTTAAAGGCCTTGCAATGCAACATTGGATGTCTAATGGAAAGGCTCTGCGTATTGGTCATTCTACATACCCCAAGAATACATTCGGCGATCTGGATTTGTATCCGCAAATGTTTCCTTGGCTCTTCCCCTATGGTCTGGGTGGCATAGGCAGTAACAAGTGTGGTGTATCAGTGCGCGCTCATAAAGCCAACTTGCTTATGTATCCTGATAAATGCTTTCAAACAGATACTGGATTTCTGTTTGCTGCTTTCAGCTATGAACAGGTAAAGGCTGCTACTAGTGGAGGCTATCTAGCAACAGAACGTGCAAACTTTAACGACATATCTGACCGTCTTACAACTGTCAATCCAAAAGTGTTTTCTGACCTTTCACAAAGAATGGCAGCTGGAGATATAGTGAAGCCGGTTACAGAGGATGAAAAAGCTTGTTTCCATGTAATAGATGACTTGGATGTAATTTCTGGCGGTGTCGAAGGGTCTGCTGTTTCCAAAAAACACATGCAGAATGAGATCTGGTCCCTTGTCATAAGCAAAGGTGCTCCTTCTTGGTATATCACCTTATCGCCTGCCAATGTAAAACACCCTATATGTCTTTATTACGCAGATAGCAAGACGTCCTTCACGCTGTCTGTGCCCTATACTTCAGACGATGCTTACTATCTTATATCTAAGAATCCTGTTGCCAGCACACGTTTCTTTCATTTTATGATAAACGCATTCATAATCTACATATTAGGAACCAGCTCAGATAATCCAGGATTGTATGAGCATACTTCAGCATACTACGGTACCGTGGAGCAACAAGGTAGGCTTACCCTCCATTTACACATGCTTTTGTGGATTCGAGGAGGGTTAACTCTGGATGAATTCAGGGAAAAAATCATGGACCTGTTGTCGGGGTTTCAAAAGGTCGTAGAATATCTAGAATCAGTACATCGAGGCGATTTCTTGACTGGAGCACTGGAAGACGTCAAAAAGCATATATTGTTAAATAAAGCTGCATCAGGATATATGGATCCCACTAGGTCGCTTCCGGAACAGCTGTCCATTCCTTGCAAAGAAGAATGCTCATCGTGCGCAGCATGTGATAATGCAGCAGGATGGTGGGATTGCTTTTGTCATACAGTGGACGATCTGCTGTACTGATCAAACATACATACATGTACTTCCACTAAGGACAAAAATGGCATACAGAAAAAAAAATAAGGAACATAAAGGATGTCTTGATAATCCATGGGGTAAATGTAGAGCAAGATTCCCTTGTCCATTGTACGCACACACAGAAGTTGATCTGACTACTGGTGCTTTGAACATGCGGAAGATGGAACCATGGCTCAATACATTTACAAGTCCTCTTACTTACCTGTTTCGATGCAATACCAACGTAACAAGCCTCCACTCTGGTATGGCCATCAAGACTGTTTTGTTGTATGTCACTAAATACGTTATGAAGCCCACCCTCAAAACATGCACTGCATTTGAGGCGGTTGCTTCAATATTCACTAAACATGCAGATATACTGAACGGTCCACTTAATCGTCAAGAGAAAGCCTGCACGCTAATGACCAAGATAGCTAATGTTCTTAGCACTAAAATGGAAATGGGATTGCCAATGGTTTGCATGTATCTATTAGGCAATCCTGATCATTATTGTAACCGGAGTTACGGGTTAGAACTATCTTGTGTGTATCACACAAGTGCTAAATCAGACCGCAGTATCGGATTGACTAGTACTTAGAGTGAAAACAAGATGTTGTCTTACGTAATACTCTACTAATTGATTATAGCATCATTGACGCTGATGTTAATATGGATGACTCCGTTACATACCCCTCAATGAGACCGAATACTCGGTCTTGAGAAAGGGAGGTAGAGCGAGATGAAAGATGCACGGTAGTGCAGCACGGAAGAATGCACGCATATTGCGTGGCTGCAAGGCGTTAGCACTCATGCGCAATGAAGATGTGTCAGCCGGACACAATAGACAGCAGTCCTTATCAGACACGGGCGCAGGGGGTGCCAGCAGTAGAAAGCCAATGGTGTGTATAATAAAATTATAAAAAACAAAAAGAATGACCCCTCCTCT
This sequence comes from Termitomyces sp. MG16, assembly GCA_003313075.1. NCBI lineage: Eukaryota > Fungi > Basidiomycota > Agaricomycetes > Agaricales > Lyophyllaceae > Termitomyces > Termitomyces sp. MG16. Next base: position 39,484 of record QGOA01003400.1, read on the forward strand.
GGGTTTGCTGTATCTACACGCGACTCTAAAGTGCGTATCAGCTGAAATGGCTCGAGTTAAATACTCAGAGGTACATACAAAATATTGTATAAAAGGGTCTAGGACCCGGATGATGATGCTCCCGCAACAGCGCCCATCTCAGTCACCATTGCCTCCTCCTCCAGTGCGACGTTAATCGCGGGAGGGGGAGGCGCCGATTCCGTCCTCGGTGGGGTTATAGGCCCCTCGGCTGCAGGCGTGTCTACCACCATAGGCTCTGTTAGTGCGACGTTAATCGCTGAAGCGGTGGTGGTAAGCGTACCCTGCTCTGCCGTGCGTGACAGGAGATTGACCCGGCCTGGGTCCATGTCTGCTGCTGGCAGGTCATGCGCTGCCGAGCGTTTTAGGAGGTTGACCCGATTCGGGTCCATGCCAATCAAGTAATAGAGGCCGTTGGCCTCAGGGTTTTCCGGGAGCTTGCTCTCCTCGTGGTGCTTGAACATCAGACGATAGTGATCATCTTCAGTCATCTCCCGCCATCCATCCCATTGCGGGATTGCGGCGGGGGTGCCATACGTGGAGAGGCGCTCCATGCGCTTGTCATCGACCTGCTTAAAGATGTCCATAAACATCGTGGGGGAATGGAACTGCTGTTCCAGGAAGACTACGCCGTACGTGTACATGTGGTCCACCCATTCCAGTGGAATCCGGTTGTGTAAAAGGATGCGTAACGCGTCGTCGTCGGAGAAGTTCTGTGCATGGTCGTCGGGCACGTGAACTTGATGGATTTTGAGCTGCAGCCCACGTTGGGGCTCAAATGGCTGCTCGGGGAACATGGCATCATACGAGGCAATCGCCTCTCGATAAAGCCCTGGACGGGCCACGACGAGGGTCATGCGCCATACAATCACCGGCTTGGCTGCGCTGTTAGCGCACAATGCTCGACATAAGGCGAACCCAAAGAGGGT
>QGOA01003403.1:0-25531 GCA_003313075.1 Termitomyces sp. MG16
GGTGGGAGCACGGTTCAGAGGGGGTGGGGGAGGATTTCCGGGGTTGGCCGAGGGGGAGGACTGGCGAGGGGAGTTCCGGTTAGGGGCAGCGTTTTGTGTTCTTCTTGTTATTTTTTGTCCATTTTGTTTCTTGCTATCGCTAACCTGTAGAGTAATGTACCTATAGAAAAATGTATATACTTGGTTCGCCGGAGTAAGTAAAATAAGGAATTGTATTGTGGCGAGAAAGTTGGAAGGAGACCTTGCCCCGACTCCGGGGCACTACTATGAGAAAAGGTACTAAAAAGGGAGTAAGATCTAGAAGGTGAAAGCAGAAAGTATACATGGGAGTTGAATCCCTACTGAGCCCAGAGGCGGGGGTTACGCCCACTACTGCCGTCTGTGAGTCCTGCGCCCGGGAAGGTCATTTCCCAGGTGCCATTGCTGGAAGTCCCGGAGTTTGTCGAGGGCGCCTTTGAGGTTTCGGCGTGGTTCCCAAGTGTCGTCTTCTGGGCCGTATCCCTTCCACCATACGAAGAAGTGGGGTCGTCCACGAATATTTCGGGAGTTGAGGATGTCTTCAACCTCATAGTGGTACTCGTCCTCGACCTCGACTGGGGGAGAGGGCTCGGGGCGTCGTTTGGAGAAGTAGTTGTCTCGGGGGGCGCGGCGGATCTGGCTCAGGGTTCCTTCATTGTTTAAGATCAGTACAGCATTCAGATGTTCGGGAGGGATCACCATGCGATGATTGAACACATTGCGTTCTGCCTCAAACGACTTCTTGGGATAGACGTCTGGTCGACGGGTGAGGGCATCGGGTTTAGCTCTGAGTCGTCCCGGGCGATACTGGATCATGAAGTCGTATTCCGAGAGAACCTTGGACCATCGGGCCTGCCATCGACTAAGTTGCTTGGTCATGGTGAAGTACTGCAGGTTGTTGTGATCCGAGTAGACCTGAATCCCATGCTGGGCTCCCTCGAGGTAGGCTCGCCATTGCTTGAAGGCTTCGACGATGGCAAGGAGCTCCTTGTCGTAGATGTCGTAGTTGAGCTCGGCGTTGATCATGGACCAGGTGTAGAAGGTGACTGGCCAGGGCTCCCTGCTGTCAGGTTCCATCTGTGAGAGAATCCCGGCGATGGCGTAGTCGGAGGCGTCACATTCCAGGAGAATCGGGAGGGCCGGGTCATAGTGCCGGAGTACGGGGGCGGCCATGAAAGCCTCCTTGAGCAGGTTAAAGACACTCTGGCACTTACTGTCCCAGTTCCAGGCGACGTCCTTGCACGTGAGCCAGTTGAGGGGTTTCGTGATACCAGAGTAGTTATTTATGAACCTCTGGTAGAAGTTAGCAAAACCCAAGAAAGATTGTACTTCCTTGACGTTCCGGGGCTGTGGCCAGTTGACGATGGCCTCGACCTTGTGGGGGTCCATGCGAACGCCATTCAGGAATACTATGACGCTGAGATACTCAACCTCTCCCATGTGGAATGAACACTTCTCGGGCTTGGCGTGGAGGTTGTGCTCCCAGAGGTATTCGAGGACTTGCCGGACATGTCTCTGGTGGTTCTCCTGCGAGTCAGAATAGATGAGGATGTCGTCCAGGTAGACGATCACGAAGACGTCGCTCATGTCGTGGAAGATGTCGTTCATGAAGTATTGGAACGTGGCAGGAGAGTTAGTCATTCCGAAAGGCATCACAAGGTACTCAAACAGACCATACTGCATGCGGAACGCGGTTTTCCACTCGTGTCCCAGGGTGATGCGGACGTTGTTGTAACCGGAGCGGAGGTCGATCTTCATGTAAACCTTGGCACTGCGGAGTCAATCGACCAAATCGCCGATGAGCAGGAGCGGGTAGCGGTTCTTCTTGGTGATCTTATTGAGTCCCCAGTAGTTGACACAGAGTCAGAGCGAACTGTCCTTCTTCTTGGCAAATAGAACTGGGGCTCCGGCAGCGGAGGTGGAGGGTCAGATGAATCCCTTACCGAGCATTTTGTCAAGGTAGTCCTTGAGGGCCTGGAGTTCGACCTCCGACATGTTGTACACCTTGCCGAAAGGGGGGGTGGCTCCTTCCTCGAGGTCGATGGTATGGTCATAGGGGCGGTGAGGGGGAATCTCCTTGGCATCTCCTTTGGAGAATACGTCAGCAAACTCGTGATACTCCGGGGGAACTACTTCTCAGAGAATTTGCTCCTCGGTTTTCTTTTCTGGGGGAATAGTGTCCCCTTGTAGATGTTCTTCCGGGAGAGAAGGCGAGGTGTGCAGCTGAAACGTGGGAGTTCCATCCTTCATGAGGCGGGCAAAGGGGGCGGCCCCAATGATCCTAATGTCAAGTGCGTTCAGGTCGATCGGGGTCGTGGATGCATCAGCCAGAGCGGGTGTGAGGCATGTCTGAGACCAGCCAGGGTAGTTCAGCCCTTTGTACTTGTTCTGAGGAATGTTTGGAGGTCGATCAGGGGCCTTGTGGTCTCAGATGGGCATGGGGGGCGCAGCAGTCGTTGTCAGGTTCCGCTGAGTCGGGGGCTTTCCGGGAAAGCAATCGCCCTTACAATGCGGACTTGATCCACGGATACTCGGGTGTCTGGAACTCCGGGGCTAGGAGAAGCGTGGGGAGGAGCAGGATGGATGGGACAAGAGGGATCCGCCGGAGGGTTACGACGCATTGTTACGGAGAGTGGCGTATTCATCGCCTGTGCCGCTCGCGCCTCGGACGACGCCGTGGACTAGGAGAGTATTTGAGGTGGAGGAAGTAAGAGAAGGAAACGTGGTGCTGTCAGCGAACGTTCTGCAACGAAGAACAAAGTACAAACCCGTTGATCGAAAGGTCAGGCCAGTCCCTAGTTACATGCCAAATTCAGAAGGCCAGGTATTTCGCCCTGTCGTGATTGACGAGCCGCCACCTTTACCATTGGACCCACCAAGTTTGGAAGAGTTCGTGCCAACGGAGAAGTTGTCGAGGGAGAGGTTAGAAAATATTCTTGGAAGGGTACCAGATGGGTTTTTAAACCCAAGAGAGATTGACCTATTGGTTTTTGTCTTGACGAGGAGGGAGGACGCGTTGGCCTTCGACGATTCAGAACGAGGAACGTTTTCCTCGAAGTATTTCGATGACTATGAGATCCCGACGATCGAGCACACCCCATGGGTTCAGCAACTGATTCGGATTCCTAAAGCTATCGAAGAGCAGGTTAGGGAAACCTTATTGGTACAAGAACGTGCAGGAAAATTTGAACCGTCGACGGCTTCATACAGATCGAGAATCTTTGCGGTGGCCAAGAAAAATGGAATTAGAATTGTGCAGGACGTACAGGAGTTGAATAAAGTCATGGTGAGGGACGCAGCGTTGCCACCCAGGGTCGACGATTTTGCTGAAGGATTTGTGGGGAGGGGTGTTTACGGGTTGTGTGATTTGTTTGCCGGTTATGATGGGAGGAAGTTAGCTATGGTGTCCAGACTGTTAATGGAGGGGAACAACATTACCTCAGGGAGTGACGAACTCACTGCCGGAGTTTCAGAAATGCGTAGACCACACTATCAAGGAGGAAAAGGAAGCGCGTCCGCCGAATGGGAATGGCTTCGTAGACGATGTGGGGATAATGGGGCCGAAATCATGGTACGGGGGAGAGGAAGTTGCCCCAGGGATAAGGAGGACGATTTACGAGTATGCCACGATTCTGGATCGGTTTTTCACACGTTTCATCGAAGCAGGCATCACCACTTCTGGGAACAAGTTAGTCCTGGCTACTCCGAAATTAAATATTGTGGGAACAGTGGTTTCGATGGAGGGATGGCATCTCGAGCGTGGATTGGTGTCTAGAGTGGAGAAGTGGGGAACTCCGTCCGATGTATCTGATGTAAGGTCATTCCTTGGAACGGCAGGAGTGGGGCGAAAATGGATTAGGAACTTTTCATTGGTGGCGAAGCCCTTAACGCTGCTGACTAGAGGAGTGGACAAGGAGTTCTATTTTGGAGAAGAGGAATATCAAGCGATGAACACGATCAAGGACCTCATTACAACCGCACCAGTGCTCATCGTCATTGAATATGAAGAGGCCCGAAAACACTCAAGGATCCTTTCTTTGAAGGGGGGTAACCTGGACGGATTGGTGGTGGTTGGAGTAGACTCTTGCAAAAACGGAGCAGGGTGGATTCTTCAACAATTTAGAGGGAAGGACAAAAAGCCAGCGTTGTTCGGTTCGTGCACCTTTAACGACACGGAGTCAAGATATTCGCAGCCGAAGTGTGAGCTGTACGGGCTCTTTCAAGCGTTAAAGGCATTGCGGCACAGGGTCTGGGGGATTTACTTCCGAGTAGATGTGGATGCAAAGTTTTTGATGGAGATGATCCGAAATCCTGATTTGCTGAACGCGCCGATGACGAGATGGATCCTTTATATTACTCTCTTTGATTTTTCGTTGAACCACGTACCAGCGCAATCTCATCAAGGACCGGACGGTCTGTCACGGCGGAGGAGGTCAGATGACGATTCCGATGACTCGGATGCGGAAGAGTTTCTGGACAGATTCGTGGGGTCGAGAAGGGTAGTAACTTCAATAGACTGGAGGAGCATGCGGATATGTCGCGGGTTGGAAAATGATGGGGACGAGTGGAAGAAGGAAGTTCTTAAAGATTTGTTGACGCACGTTTGACAAATGCCGAACACGCCATACGCCACCTTTTCGACGAGTACGACGGCAGAGTTCATGCCGATTTTTGGTCTGGATCAACCGAAGAAGGGCGTAAAAGGGTTGGACGAAAGATCAAAAAGATTACTTCTAAGCTCAGACAAGACAGAGACGATCTTAAGCCAGGAGTTCTTGAGGAAACATGAGGAAGGGAGAGTTGCGGTGTGGGTTGATTGGAGAGGATTTTTGGTTGAGATGGAGGTCACACAGTATGGGTGGAAGAAGTCATACGAAAGTGCGAACAGACAAGATAGAAGGACAGAAGTTTCGTGTGCAAGCCACAAATTTGGAGTGAAAGACTTGGAACCGGTTGGAATATGGTTGGACATCAAGAACTACCTAGAGACGCTCAGGATACCGGCGACTTACGCGACAGAGCAAGAGCGTCGAAAGTTTATTAAGAACGCGAAAAGGTACTTCTTACATGACGCGAGGTTGTGGTTGTCATCGTCGATAGGGAGGCAGCCGAGGCTGGTGATCGAGATGGGAGAAAGAAGGAAGGAACTGATCGCAGAAGCGCACAACAATGCTGGACACCGAGGACGAGACGCAACTTATAAAACGTTGAGCGACCAATTTTATTGGCCCAACATGTACGACGACGTCGCGTATTTCGTCAAGTCTTGCAATATCTGTCAATTAAGGTCGAGGACGAGACCGAAGGTTGCTCTATTGCCTACCTGGAGTGCGGCCATTCTTAGGTACTTCTGCCTCGATACGGTCCATATGGGCGACGGTCTCGGAGGGAAGAAGTATTTACTTCAGGGAATGGAACTGGCAATTGGTTGGCCTGAGGCTCGCACTTCAAGAAAGGCGGACTCATCAGCATGGGGGAAGTTTATATATGAAGATATTATTTGCCGGTTCGGACACATACCGGTTTTCATCACAGATGGGGGAAAAGAGTTCTTGGGAGCGGCGGAATATGTTTATAGGCAGTATGGAGTGACGGTGATCGTATCGTCGCTGTACCACCTGGAAGGGAACGGGATTGCTGAGCGAGGTCACAAAACACTATGCAACTCTATCCTTAAGGCATGTGGACGAGATTCAAACAAATGGCCTCTTTTCGTTGAAGCTGGCCTTCTTGTGATGAGGACTACGACTTCGAGAATGACCGGGCATACTCCTTACTTCTTGTTGTATGGACGCCATCCATTCTTCGCATTGGACATAACAGACGTAACCTGGGAAGCGTTAGACTGGGACCAGGTGCGATCAACGGAGGACTTATTGGCAACTAGGATGAGGCAGTTAGTAAGGAGGGACGAGAAACTGGTCATAGCCTTAGAACGGCAAAAAGAAGCGAGGAAAAAGGTGGTGGAAGCATTTAACAAGAAATTCGGGGAACGATTGGCAAAGGGAGATTTTGCTGAAGGGACCTGGGTGCTTGTGCATGAGACCTGGATCGAAGGACAGAAGGGACATAAGTTCGCGCTTAGATGGTCGGGACCTTTCGTAGTTCATCGGAGACTTAGAGACACAACATACCAACTTCGGGAAATCGATGGAACAATCAAACGGGAATCAGTGGCGGCGTCTAGGATCAAAATCTTCTATTATAGGGAAGAATACCAAACCGTCAGGACAACCGGGAAGTTAGAGGGGATGGTAGGAGAACGGCGACAGCAAGAGGGAATGGAAAGTACTTCAATGGACAGGACGATTGGAGATATTCTCGAAGATCAGGCATCTCCGCTGGCATTTCTCAATATTGAGTGGTTGAACCAAGAGGCGTGGAGGTTAGGAGACGATGAGGACATTGTTTAAGTTCCGTGCAATCTGTGGTAGTGGGAGGTAGTCTGCTGACGGAATCTGGACGAAGAGTGAATTACGTGGGGAGAAAAAGTTTAGAGGGAAAAACTAGAGCGAGGCGAGAAATCGATTGGGATGAAGAACAGACACACGTAAAGAAGGACGTGATAGGGGACAAATGAGCGGTAGTGTCGACTTGAGATCTCGAGGAAGAGAGAATTGGGAATTGGGGAGCAATCGAGGAATCCAGGGGCGATCAAAGAACGAAAACCTAATTCTGAGACCGTCCGTCGGTCAGGAAGCTTATTCAAGGGTGATCGGGTGAAATTATGAGACCAACTGGTGGTCGAAACTTAAATTAAGTGATCAAAAGTCGACATAGAAAATGTATAAAAGGGAAGATAGTAGACAATAAGAGGACAGGTTTTTACACCCCATAATCTCCGGTCTTGAGCTCTGCTTGATTCGTGCGCCTCGTAATACTGTCTCGTCGCTGTCTGGACTGGTCTTGGGGATCGTCTTGTCTGGCATACTTCTGGCTTGTCAACGTCTGATCCGGTGTCAAACACCGCGTGCTCGCTGTCTTTGGCAGCGTTCTCAGCTCTTCTCGGCTTCTTGGTGATCTTCTCTGTCATGGTTCTGTCTCTGTCAGTCTTGTGTTCCATCTATTCCGGCACTGTCTTTGGCAACTCGGGACTCTGATCTCTCTGCCTCGGCTTGGTTCTCATCTACTATGGCTCGCTTCTCGGCTTGATTAATCTTCACGGCTTCTCTGTTCTTGCGGTTCTCTGGGATCTCGTATTCTTGACTACCTTGCTGCCACTACTGCTCTCTCTACTGGGATCTGTCTAGAGCTTGACTACACTTGCTTCTTTTATTCATACTGGTGCATTTCCTTAACTGGTCCACAAACTTTGTCACGACGCAACGTACAGTACCTTACGTGTACTTTGCATCTTCACATTTTCCCATTCAATTCGGCTTTCACCTTCGACCTCTCTTCCCGACTCTTTTGTTCTCTCGTCGAATCCATCAGGTACCCCAACCCACGTCCACACCGGTGATTGTGCGGCACATGACCCTCGTCGTGGCCCGTCCAGGGCTTTATCAAGAGGCGATTGCCTCGTATGATGCCATGTTTCCCGAGCAGCCATTTGAGCCCCAACGTGGGCCGCAGCTCGAAATTCACCAAGTTCACGTGCCCGACGACCATGCACGGAACTTCTCTGACAACGATGTGTTACGCGTCCTTCTACACAACTGGATCCTGCTGAAATGGGTGGACCACACGTACACATATGGTGTAGTCTTCCTGGAACAGCAGTTCCATTCCCCCACGATGTCTATGGACATCTTCAAGCAGGTCAATGATGAGTGCATGGAGTGCCTCTCCAAGTATGGCACCCCTGCCACAATCCCGCAATGGGATGGATGGCGGGAGATGACTGAAGACGATCACTATCGTCTGATGTTCAAGCACCATGAGGAGAGCAAGCTCCCGGAAAACCCTGAGGCCAACGGCCTCTATTACTTGATTGGCATGGACCCGAATCGGGTCAACCTCCTAAAATGCTCGGCAGTGCATGACCTGCCAACAGCGGACATGGACCCAGGCCGGGTCAATCTCCTGTCACGCACGGCAGAGCAGGGTACGCTTACCACCACCGCTTCAACGATTAACATCGCACTAACAGAGCCTATGGTGGTAGACACGCCTGCAGTCGAGGGGCCTATAACCCCACCAAGGACAGAATCGGCGCCTCCCCCTCCCGCAATTAACGTCGCACTGGAGGAGGAGGCAATGGTGACTGAGATGGGCGCTGTTGCGGGAGCATCATCATCCAGGTCCTAGACCCTTGTATACTTTATTGTGTATGTACCTCCGAGTATTTCACTCGAACCATTTCAGCTGATACACACTCTAGAGTTGCGTGTAGATACAGCGGACCCAGAGGAGGGGTCATCCTTTTTTGTTTTTTTATATTTTGTTTATACATACCATTTTTTATCTACTGCTGGCGCAACCTGCGCCCTTGTCTGATAAGGACTGCATCCTATTGTGTCCAGACGACACATCTCCATTGTGCATGAGTGCTAATGCCTTGCAGCCACGCCATACATGTGTATTCATCTGTTGTTTGCACTACCGTGCATCTTTCATCTCGCTCTACCTCCCTTTCTAAAAGACCGAGTATTCGGTCTCATTGGGGGGTATGTAACGGAGTCATCTGTGTTTTTAGCGTCAACGACGCTATAATCAATTAGTAGAGTATTACATAAGACAACATCTTGTTTTCACTCTAAGTACTAGTCAATCCAATACTGCGGTCTGATTTAGCACTTGTGTGATACACACAAGATAGTTCTAACCCGTAACTCCGGTTACAGGGAATGCAGAAAAGATGGCAGAAAAGTCATATAGGTTATGTATGAAAGCACGGGCAGCTGGAATCATCTGCAAGGTGAACTACAAGAGGCCCATAAGCTCATCCAGCTCTTGGTGGGTGCAGTGTTGGCAAGAAACCCATGCAAGGGTAAGGAAGCATAAATAGTCCAGCTTGGCCACAGAGAGGCATACTTCTATGGTGAGTGAGTTGAGTTCCAGGCCTAGAAATTCGATGGTTGTGCTGGGGCCCATGATTTTTGAAGGTTTGAAAGGTCAAGCCGAGGTGCTTGCCAAGGTCAAGGGCCCAGTTCAGCGATCTCAAAACAATGGTGGGAGGCATAGAGTGTGGGAAGATAGTCAAAAAGTTGTTCAAGTAGTAGCACACTCTGGTGGAAAGGTTGCATTGAAGGATCCAATGCAAGGCTTCTGCAAAGAGGTTGAAAATGTATGGAGTGGAACATGCACCAAAAGCAAGCACAATGTCATAGTAGAGGTTTCCCAGCCATTTAAAGCCTAGCAGGAGCCAGTTAGCCAGCTGAACAAGAATATGGCAAAATGCGGATTTGAGGTCCAGCTTGATCATTTGCGAGCCAGGCTTAGATGTGGTGAGGTCTTGAATGGCCAGGTCAACCATGTCATAGACTATGAGGCCTCTGTGTCTGGAATCCTGTTGTTGACTGAGTGTCTAGCTGATTCAGCATATTTTTAAGGAGCATTTGCAGCTTACCGCTCCAATAGGAGAGGCATGAAAGTTGTCTATTGGTGGCAAAAAGAATGGGCTCTGTGTCCGCCTGCTGGCAACCTGAGAGGCTATGTCAGCTGAGATAGATTCTATGACCTGAGCATTGGCAAACACAGTTTTAAGACTGATGTATTGCTGGTTAATGGAGCGATCACCCTCAAAGCCCAGATTGGCACCAAAATGTATTATATTGGATAACATAGATACAAATTGCTGATTAGGGTACTTGCAAAGGTAGTAAGTCCATGCTGCTGCATTGAAAGAGGATGAGATGCAAAGTCAAGAGACTGCATTGTCAGGAGGGGTGTTGGCATGAGGGTCCATGTTAGGATATGGTGGTGGCAGGGGAAGAGAAGAATTGAGAGGAGCCAGTGCAATGAAACTAAGAGAAGAGCTGATAGCACCCAAGGATAAACCTGGGTGAGCCGAGGAGGCCGAGGTGAGACTTGCCCTGCCCTGAGCCTAGTCTTTGTGCTGAAGCTTTGAATAATCAGATTTGTCACAGGTTAGGCAGGTGTGTGCATGGCCCCAGAGGCAAGGGGTAATTATGCATTTCCTATCATTGAACTTGCAGCACAGCTTGTTGGGGTTAGCCAGTGATTGCGGTGTGGGCATCCTCTTCAAATGCTTTGTGGGAGCTGCTTTGCAATGTGCATAGACGTGTTTGGACAGGAGGTCACTGTCCCAGTGCACCCACTGGGAGTAGTCGCCTGCCACTATCTCTGCTTGGCATCTGTTGAAGAAGACAGAGTGGTAGGCAAAGACCACCAACTACTCGTACTCTGCCATGAGCTCAAGGAGTTGCTCTGTATATGACAAAAAAGTTTTGGTGGCAGCAGTGTCATTTACATGGAAAGCAAGGATGCAAAAATGAATTTGAAGGGGAATGAGGAGAGAGAACGGAGTTTTGTACTCTTTTGCAGCTCGGTAGCTGATCTCAAACTGGTTGGTGGTGCCATTAAAAGTGTATGCAGTTTTGCAGTTGCAATTGGTAGGGTTCAGTTTATGCAAGTCTGTGGCCTTGAAGTTGTGTGGTAATGATGGCTGCCAGCACTGCTATTTTGGCATCAGAGAAATATATGCAGAGAGAGAGAGGAATAGCAGATGACACACTGTTGATGCCTACTGCTGTGATCAGAGGTACAAAAGGGGCTGGTAGTAGAAGGGGCTGGTCTGGGACCAGAGCCAGAATGTTGGGCGGCGATGGTGTGGCCTGAGGACCCAGTTTTTCCAGAAGCTGGGCTATCATAGTCTTGAGCTGGTTGTGGGAGTTTCTGATGTTAACAACTTCCTTGGCCATTAGTGAGGCCGTCTCAAGTGAGGCTGAAGGAGGCATCATGGCACAAGATGTAGTGCTTAAAAAGTGACCGTCTGGAGCTCTGGAGGGCAGAGATGTGTTTCTTCCTAGCATGCACTGTGTGGGTGCAAGGCATCAGATAAGATCTTGAATGTGATGTGTGATGTAAGTGATAAGGAACACTGCGAGCATAAAGTGAGACAACATTAATAGAAGGTGAGTAAGTACTTGCCTGCAAGCACAATGTGAGACAACAAGGTGTCCTTTTGCAGCTTGCAGCCTTATATGTAATTTAAACAATAAGATACTAGAGACAAAGCATAGTGGCTGATGTGATATATGAAGAGTGATGAGGTGAGATTAGATTTACATCTGAATTAACCCCAGCCAATCTAATCAGCTTGCCCAAATTATTAAACTCCAAATTATGTGACCACATAGTCCAACTGACCTAATAGAATAACATCTGTCTAATAAGGTGCTGATAGGAGAGGAGGCATGAACAGGGTTTTGGTTTTCAGCAGTGTCTCAGATATATTTCTCTTATTATTTGTATGAAATTAAATTCTCATATTCAATATTTGATTCTTGCTCAGGTAGAATTATTGGTAACTCCAAGGATACAGGTTTTATTGCAAAATATCAAAGAAAGAGGTGACAGATGATGAAATGAGATGAGAATTTATTCCTAGCTACATATAAAGTAATTCAGATAGCTACCTTGCTAGGAAGATGATATGAAAGTAGCAATATAGGAATTGATAAAAGTAATATAAAGAGGAAAGCTTGCTGAGAGAAAATGATGTGCTTAACAATAGAAAATGCTAACCAGTGAGAATTTGTTGCACAACATCTGGGATATCATACTGTTTCTTCTCCTTGTCCCTTAGAAATTTATCTGTAAATTCTTTTCTCTAAACAGCAGCCCATATTCATCTGGCAAGCTTAGTAAATTCTGTGTGCCATACATTTGACACATTTTGTTGAGTAAGTCAGGGTAAGTCTGGAATTCTAGATATGAAACTGACATAATATTTGATATGATATGCTGGCCAGAGAAAGTTTTTTTACCTCCATACTAAAGAAAGTGTTGAAATTTGGATCCTTGCCTTTCCTTCCTATATAGAGGTATTTTCTAATTTGACACTTGATTACTAATACATATAATTCTTCACTCTCATAGTAGACACACCTCAGTTGCTTACCACTCTGTGGTTGTCCTAAGGTGTGTATAATTACTCATATATTTTTTCCCCACTCATTTACTAATAATGCTCTATCAGACATATATTTATAAGTCTATTGACACCAGGGAGGTAGTCTGAGAAAATGACATGCAGTTGTTCATCATCAACTCAGAGTGCTGCCTTGAGGCATTCAGCAATTTCTTTGTGCGAGGTAGAAGCAAGATATTTAGTTTAAAAAAGTGAAGTGATGACAGAATGTTTATGGTCAATAGCAGAATCTGAGTGAGAACTCTTCCTCTTACTTATATAAGAGAGTTGAATTGACTTTGTATAAGGTGAGGCTATGTGCCCTGCTAGCTAGCCCCATATGAGATAAGGCAGGTTGATTTATAGAGACATTGTCTCTTTTTTTTCCAGCAATTAAGTCTATCTATTCATGTGCAATATGAGACACTCTTCCATTTGTTTTCTCAATTGACATAAGATCTTTCAATTTTCTCTATCTAAGTTGTTGACACCTCAGCTCTGCCAATGACTAATTCTTCCACTGCTGGTTGTTCAAATTCTCCACTTCATTCTACACTGACTTCTGAAAAACCCCCTCTTCCTTCTCAAACTATTTCTTTTGGTGTCACTAGTGCTCAACCTTCAAACTTGGACCATTCAGATGCTGTTTTGCTTCCAAATTCAGATGTACTGAGACCCATTCCTGATGACTTTGATTTTGATAGGAGGATCAATCCCTCTGTATTCAACAATGCCAGCATTCTCAAAACTATCAATGTCAAAAGTGTTCAGTCTCCCTGACCAGTCAACCTGGATATTGGTCTGCCTCTCAAGCTATCTTATTTTTATGCAAAAGATGAAATACAAGATCTCATGAATTGTGAAACTCTCTGTTCTCTTTTGGCACCACTCCTGGCATCACTCTTGTATAAAATTGTTGTAGGCCAGCTCCATTCCAAGAAGCAGGCTGAAGTTGTACAACAGGCCTCTCAAGATAGAGGGAGATATTGACAGCTCTATTTGTGCTTGATTGTTAGGTAGCATAAAGATGGCTAATCCTGTAGAGTGCTCTCTGGGAGAGGCTAAAGAAGTTTTCATTCTGACAATCTATCTTCTAAACATTAGGAGTTGCTTCCCACCTCTGCTCCATTTCTTTACTAATCATTATATTAATCTGGTTAATAATTCTCTGCAAGTTATTCACACTAAGGTAATTTGTTCATATTCCTCCTACCAAAAGTCTGCAGAGAAGATTATTCTTCTTGATATTGCTAAGGTGATTTTGGTATGGGGTAATAATAACTATTATTCATGTCTCAGTCTTATGCATTTTTTCAAGGCCTCTCAAAACCTCCTGGATGCACTCAAGTTGTTAGAGAAGGATTCCACTTCTCCTAACCAGGCTGATGCTCTCTCATCCTTGACCACAAACCATGCAATAGAATATGAAAAACATCTTAATTTCTTCAAGCAAGTTGAGGACTTTGAAAGCTCATACTCACTCTGGTACAGATTTGAGTGAGAAGCTCAACTTGAAATTCTTATGGCCAATGTGGTTTTCAACTGGACAAAATATGTTATTTTCCAAACTCATCATGCTTTGGCTGAAGATCAAGGAAAGGCATATGAAAATAAGATTCCTAGATCCTCCTATTCTACCAATGTTACTTTGCATTGCTCTGTCCAAAGATCTGGTCTGACTCTTTTTTGGGACAATGTTCTGGTGTGTCTCCTCTGTAGTAAAGCACACCGGTTCATAGAGCATCCTGGCAATGTTCTTTCATTCAATGATAGCAAACTCCTCTTCACTCAACTCTCCAGCAACCAACTTGTCATTGCAAAGTGTACTCATGGTGGACAGCTCAAAAGAGTTTGTGGAGTCTTTAACCTCAACCAATCCTGCAACAGTTGTCACAGAGGTGAGGCCCTCCACATTTGTTTGCTATGTGGAGGTGATCACCTAGCCTTTGCCTGTTTGAGAGCATGTCTGTGTGTTGTCAATGGTTGCTTCTATACCTAAACCCCATCAACAGCCTATGCTCAAAATTCTTGACTATCCAGACTTTTATCTCTATGTTTACTCTTATCTTCTAAAGGCTTATTTCTCACCTCAAGACATTGAACTTTTCAGCAGGGTCTCTTACCCATACAACACTGATGCTTTTGATCACTTCATCACAAAACACAATCTTCTTGATTCTTATCCCTATTTAATCCAAAATCTCTGCTACAGATTCTCTCTGAGAACTCTTCAAGGTCCTGACATGCCTATGAAGTACTATGTCTGCCAAAACCTTTTCAAAAATGACCCACTCACTGGCATATACTCTGTGAACAGTTTTATTGACAAGGATGACTTTCCTACTTGATTTTATTTAGCACATCTGGTTGCCAAACAGGTAAGTTGTCTGTTTCTTCTTCTTCCTTGATGACTGTCAATTTTCTCTGTCTACTCTCAAATTTCATTCTTATTCTGTTCTCTGGACTTTCTATGCTATTTTGATGTTGTCACTATTTCTTTATTTCACTCTCTTTCATTTCTATGCCTTTTTGGCATTGTCATTATTTCTTTGTCTTTCACAAGCTTTTGTTCTTTTATTTTGTCTCCTTTCCTTTCTTACTCTTCAATGTTATTCCTCACACTGATTGCTTGCAGATTGCCATTGCTCCTCCCAGTACTCAAGCATGTTGTTTTGACATAAAGTCTAGGATTTATAAATCCATTCTTCTCAGATCTGCAACAATCTATTCAGCACGCACCTCTTCAATTAAAATTTACAAATCCATTTTCACCAAACCAACTACTTCTCCAATTAAAATTCAAGAACCCATCTTCTCCAAACCTTTGACAGTGCATAATAACCTATCCACAGCCTCTTCTTAATCTCAAATCAACCACAACACACATGCCTCTCCAGTTCTTGCTTCTGCTAAGCCTGATCTGCATTTCTTAGCAGTGTCAACACTGCATAACATCAATGCACAACAATCCCAATATCATAATATGTATAATGCATCTCCTCTATGACCTTTTGTATTTGCAGACTGCAGGGTCATTCTTTGGAAACCTCTCCATAGTGTCGCCTCAGAGATTGACTTGTCAAAAAGTATATCCTATTCTCTACATACCAAAATATTTCTTGGACTACTTTTTTCAGTAGAAGAAAAAACCCAACAGTGTTATGAAGCAGGTATCCTATGTTTCATTCAGTTTTGTGATAGGGAAAATATTCCCAAAAATTTATGTATGCTAGCTAACCCTACCCTCATTGCAGCTTTCATTGCAGATCACATTGGGAATACTATGATCAGTTCTATAAAAAAATTTGGCTTAACAGTCTTCATCTCTGGCATACTTTTAATCTTGCCAATTGGAGTGGCAACCACCCTTGGATTAAAGCACTCAAAACCTCAGTTGCTTTGCAATCTACTGGCCTCAAATGCCCACCCCAAAACCCTATCTCCCTCTCTCATCTTCAATCACTTCATGATGGTCTGGATTTCTCTTCTCCTAAAAACCACACTATCTGGGCTCCCGCTTTAATAGCATTCTGGGGCTGCCATCATCTGGATAAATTACTTCCCCTCTCACAATCAAACTTCAACCCTGCCCAAAACGTCTCAGTCAACTGTAATCTTTGCATCTCACAAAATTTAAATCAATGAGCAATTACTTTTCATCTACCCTGGACTAAAACCTCTCACTCTGCTGGTGCTGACTGCAGCCTGACTAAGAGGAAAGACTTATTCTGTCCCATCCATGCACTGACAAATCACCTTCTCATCAACTATTGCCCTGACAATTCTTCACTTTTCTCCTTTCAAGATAACACCTATAGTCTCCCTTCTATTCTAACCAAAGACATGTTTCTTGCTTCCACTAAAAGTGATTATCTTCTCTTTTCTGCCACCAGCATCTCTGAATTTCTCACAGAAATTTACTTTTCCTGACAACTTGACATCGTTCATAGACACAGCTATTGTATAGGAGGATCAGTCAAGCTACTCTGTAATGGTGTACCCCCACACATTGTCATGAAGCATGGTGGCTGGAGCTCTCTATGTTTTTTAATCTACTGAAGACAGTTGAACTACATTGTTCCAAATGCCATTGCCTCTGCATGAGATGCATTGCATCATCAATTTGCCCACAACAACAATCTATCAAATGTTATTAACACTAATTGGTCCAATCTTTGAAACCTTGCAATGTCTTAATTTCTTTTTCTTTCTTTTTTTTTAAAAGAAACCCCCTATTTCTTTTTACAATGTACTATATGAGCTACAATTTGTGCCTTCAGCACAAAATTTTGTAGCTCGTTGGGGGATTTGCCCTCAAACCCCCCCCCAACTAAGCCTCCACCCTAACCTCACTTCATTTGGTTAGGGCTCCAAGTATGTATAGAGAACTCAGTGCTTAATCCCAGCCTCAACCTCACTTCATTCAGTTAAGGCCTCGGTAATCACAACTCAATGCTATACAATATATTCATATCCACCTGATTTCAATGGCTCTTCAATGGCTCAGCTCCAGTGGGTAGACAGGGCCATAGGTGAGCTGCACCTGGTTGGGTATCTGCCACTACCACCGTAGCTGGCCCTGCATACAGGACAAAGTGTCCCTTCTCCCCAAAAAATACCACTTTTCCATTTTCAGACTGCTACTTCAACCCAGCCTTATCACACAATCTATCAGTTAGTCCATCCCACTGCCAGAACTTGTCTATCTAGACATCAATATCCTTGCCCCCTACCACCTCCGCAAAGATGAATTTGCCAGCTTCCTCTTTGGCGCAATCCCAAACCCCTCAGGCAACGGGACGCCCACCAACATCACTCTCGACAATACATCCCTGTCCCTTCGTGTCTAAGCCTGCTCACCAAGTTCCTCCCGCTCTTTGGCATGTGCTTTGCCTTCAAAGGCATCTTTGATGTTGAAGGACTTCCTACAGGCACAGGCACAGGCTCACATGCATATGCTCTCGTCCATCCCTCCCTGCTCTCCACCACCACATCATCAATTCAATGCCTACTTGCTCTTGGCCCCTCCCTTGTAGACAAGGACACCCACATCCCAGTTTGCACAGGGCACACAGCCCTGGAAGTATGTGACGCAGCATATAGACAAACAGATGTATTTGAGTACAAATATAATATAGTAAGTATCTGGAGAGTGGAAATCGTAAGATGGTAAGTAAGTAATAAAGTACCAAGAAGACTTACCTGAAGAGTGGAAATCGTAAGATGGTCCATCTCCAGGTGTGTCTCAACATAATATACAATCATAGTTATGAGACAGGAGGACATCATATATGAGTAATCAATATGAAGCTTTAAGACATATACGTAGAAATAAAGAAAACATATGGGCTATGATTTAATGTATGATGCAGATGTTTCAGGGTAAATCCGTAGTCACAAGGCATTACCCTTGACACTCCCACTTGACTGTGACAGAGGAGAAATAACCCCCAAAAATTCACAATGCTTTTCGAAGGTTTCATGAGGCAATGCTTTTGTCAACGTATCGGCAATCATTTTCTGGGTAGGGACATATTCTAATTGAATATTTCCCCAAGCAATATGCTCTCAAATATAATGGAAGTGTATATCAATGTGTTTGGCGTGAGAGTGACTGACAGGGTTCTTGAACAACGTGATACTTCCAGTATTATCGGTATGGATAATAGTCGCTTGTACTTGTTCGAAACCGAGATCTTTCAATAGATTTCAAAGCCAAATGGCTTCTCAGGTCGCATTGGCAGAGGCAATATACTCTGCCTCCACTGTTGACGTCGCTGTCACTAATTGCTTCCTGGATGACCAGGAAACCAAGCTTCCATCGATATCGTAACACCATCCGCTAACAGAGCGTCAATCATATTGATCTTGAGCCCAATTGGCGTCGCTCCACCCCACTAGTTGAATTTGCTCATGCCCAAGGCCGCCCAATTTGAGGCAGAACATCTTCGTGCCTTTCAAGTACCGCAAAATGCATTTACAACCCATAAAGTGAGGGATACCAGGGTTATTAGAGAATTGAGGTAATAAACTGACCAAGAATTGAATATCGGGACATGTTTGGGTCACGTACAGCAATGAGCTGACTAGGGATAGATAATTTAGCCCATTAGAGTATTGAGCATAATTATCACGTTCTTCTTCCATGTGCGGGCATTGAAGTTGAGAAAGGTCATGCTTAGTTTGCAAAGGCATTGAAACGGGATGGCAAGAAGTCATTCCAAATTGTTCTAAAATGGAGTCGATATAGATTGATTGATTCAAATAGATAATTCAATTACGTTGATCCCGTTTGATTTGAAGACCAAGGATGTAGTGAATCTTGCCAAGGTCAGTGATATTGAAGTTCTTGTTCATGTCCTGTTTAAACAAAGTGATCCTGCAAATGTCCTTACCCGCTATTGCCATGTCGTTGACATATACGACAACAATGAGCAAAATTTGACCTTTCGAACAAAGTATGACGAAGTATGTACAGGCAGTCGTCGGCATGCGAGAGTTCAAACCCTAAGGTCATAAGAACGTCATGTAACCTCTCCTTCCATTTGCGACCTGCTTGTTTAAGGCCATAAATGGCCTTGAGTAGTTTCCAGTATTTGGCCTTACCGATTTCCTTTGGAGCGTGCATGTATATCTCTTCATCGAGATTTCCCTCCAAATATGCGCCCACAACATCAATTTGATGTATCTCGAAATCAAGGGTGGCGGCTAAGGTCAAAAACACTCGAAAAGTTGTGAACTTGGCAACTGAGGAAAACATATCATTATAATCGATACCAGGGACTTGCAAAAAACCTTGAGCTACGATTCTGGCCTTGTATTTTGCATGATTGCCACATTCATTTAACTTCTCCTTTAGTACAATTTTACTTCCCATGGCCCTTTTGCCTGGAGAAAACTCGTTTTTTGTGAAGCTGATTATATTCGGATTCTATAGCCTTCTGCCAGCCATCGGCCTGTGGAGAAGCTAAAGCATCTTCAACACGAGGGCCCGAGATGGCGACAAAAGCCACATGGCTTGAATCCTCATCATCATCACAATCTTGCTGATATTGAATCGGAATTCGTTTGGTGCGTGTAGAAGGTTCATGGCAGGGCAAGTCTTGCCATTTCAACGACTTTCGAGGTGCAGATGGTACTTCCATTGGACTTACGACAGGTGTAGGGGAGAGAGAAGGCGACACTGAAGGGTACTGTAACTCTTTGATTGGTGTTTCTTCTCTTACCTCGTCATTGGCAAGCGGAAGCTCCTGTAATTGAGTCTTGACTTTGGATTCAGAGCTCGTAGAAGGAATGTCGACTTTCTTCGGCACATCTGACTCAGGATAAACCGCTGTATCGATCATCTCATTAATTTCTTCAGGAGATGACTGAGTTAAGCCAGGATCAAAATGAGCAAGTTCACTCAGAGTATCATCTTTGTAGAATTCAACATTCCTTGAGGATATCAGCTTGCCATTTTCTAAGTCCTCTAATTTATATCCTTTGGTCTCGTCTGACCACTACCCAAGCATTCAAACCCTCACAGCGTGGGATTCAAGTTTGCCTTGTCGAACTTCCTTCGGAACATGAGCCCAACCCAACAATCCAAAAATTTGGAGATGGGACAGATTAGGCACATGTCCATTCCACTCCATCAGTGGAATTTTTCCTTGAAGTGCTGATGTTGGTGTGATCGATCGGATATAGACAGCATAAAGAAATGCTTCTTCCCAATACTGTAAGTCCATTTTTGCTCCATGAAGCATACTTCTAACCATCTCCATTATTACGGCTATAGCATGTTCCGCGATACCGTTCTGCTGTGGTTGGTAGGGATTCATAGTTTGATGTTTTATTCCATTGAGTGCACAGAATTTGTGCATCGTAGAATTAACGAATTCGCTGCTATTTTCAGTTCAGATAATCTTAACAAACTGACAGCCATCACACTCATACATAGCCGTGACTTTGCACACATTGTCTCCCACTTCCTCCTTAGTTTTGAGAAGTCTCCCAGTTGAAAAATGTTTGCTGGCTTCAACTATCACCATAGCATACCGATTTCCATCCCAGATGGCCACACTCATGGGTCCGGTGAGGTCCATGACCAATAATTTGTTTTTCTCGTATTTTGTATTGCTAATGTCAGGCAAGGGTGGTCTAGTGGCCTTACCTTCAGCACATCCACTGCATAACCAATCGAATTCTTGAGGTAGCTTTATTTTAATGCCTGTGACTAAATTGTGATCCACCATGGTTTTTATAGTGCGAGGACTAATATGTCCTAATCGACTGTGCCATAAACGCATGGTAGACTCACTGGCAATATAGGCCACCTGATTGTCAACTATTCCTATAGTCATAGTTTCGATTTGGTAGAGTGTGCCGTGAGTGCCAATGAGACTTGCATGGAGAAATTCTCGACCTTGCCAAGACAACGAAATTCCATAAGGAAAGTCATGGAACCTAACGCCTTCATGCTGTAAAGAACCCAAACTGATAAGATTAGCCCCTAGAGTAGGAATGTGGAGGACATTGTGCAAGACAACATCACTTGTACCAGAAGACAAGTGAGTACGGAATGTAATCGCGCCTGTACCTTCAACAGGTAGTTGATTTTGTCCTCCAACTGATACGTGCTGATTACTTGTTTTACGGTAGTCAACAAAGTAAGTCTGGTCAGCCACCATGTGACTCGAAGCGGCACTATCAAGAAGTAGTCCAGCGGGCATATCCTTTGAAGTTGCCATCATGACTTGGCCAATTTCGTGAGATTTGGAATTACGAGTGGAAACGGTAAGTTGAGCTTGACCAGCATTTTTCGCCTTTTTGTGCTTGGGGCACTTCGGACTCCAGTGTCCCTTCTCACCACAATTATGACAAATGTCATCAGGTTTTGGCTCACGTTTTGGTTTTGACTTCCTTTTTGTCGTTTTAGGAATCTGTTGACTCCCACTCGATTCAGGCTTGGTTCTCGCAGTAAATGCCCATGTTTTGCTAGTTGCGGCATCCTCCAAGGTAATACAATCAAAAACTATCAATAATTCAGTAGTGACAGTTTCGAGTGTTTAGAAGGCACCCCGAAATAGCAAATTCTGTTTGACGACTTCCCAGGTAGGAGAACATGGTAACGACAAAAGAATAGCATTGATTATAGTATTGTCATCAATGTGGTGACCAGCATCAAGAAATCGACGATGTATGTTCATGTAGAAACCGAGATGGTCCGTCAAGGGAGAACTTCCATCCCATCGTTTCCCATACAGTTGCTGGTGGTAATAATGTATGTTGATCCCACTCTGTTGATCAATGTAATGTTGATGAAGGTGATCCCAGATTTTCTTTGAAGTATCAAGGGCGACGATAGATTCGCGTTGAATATATTCGATGGCACTTCGAATTAACCCTCTTGCAGCATCGTCCTTATTCAGCCAACGCTCATACCTCTCATGTGCATGTTCCCATGCTGAATAGTCCTTTGAATATATCACATTCATCAGCTTCTGGCCTTCTTTAGGAACAGTCTGAGGTAACTGATCCTCTTTAGGACAGGCAGCAGTCAACAACTCATCCTGATCCTCTTTAGGGACAGTCTGAGGTAACTGATCCCCTTCAGGATGAGCAACGGTCGACAATTCGGAGTATTCTGTAGGAGGTTTAGGTGGGCAGGTTTCTCGTCCTGAGGTAACGCCCCATAACAATTTGGCCAGTAACACATTCTTCATATTATCAGACCAAACATGATAGTTGATACCGTTAAACTTCGCGAACTTAACGAAGTATTATCAGACGCGACGGTGGGGCCCATAACCTGACGCAGCATATAGGCAAACAGATGTATTCGAGTACGAATATAATATAGTAAGTATCTGGAGAGTGGAAATCGTAAGATGGTCCATCTCCAGGTGTGTCTCAACATAATATACAATCGTAGTTATGAGACAGGAGGACGTCATATATGAGTAATCAATATGAAGCTTTAAGACATATATGTAGAAATAAAGAAAACATATGGGCTATGATTTAATGTATGACGCAGATGTTTCAGGGTGAATCCGTAGTCACAAGGCATTAACCTCAACAGTATGTCGACCACGCATACTTGCTTAACTGACACAGGGATGGGCACCTCACATCATCTGCATCAAGCTCTGGGAGCGCATGCACAATTGCGGGATATGTTGTGAGTGATATGAAGGGAAGTGTGAGGCAACCTGCGGCATTTGTGGGCGCATATAGGATGAGGCCTACGCATGGGAGTTTGGATATGAGCAGTGTGCTACCGCTGTCAGAGGACATGTATACGGCAGGCTACTTTATGAGGGATCCGATGCTGTTTGCTGTGCTCAGCATTCAATGGTAAGACAAATGTTTTATTTTTTTTGATTGTTGCTGATTCGCAAACACTCTCCCATCCAAAAGAAATGCCAAACAATTCGATTTCCAAAAAAAACTATTCTACCCGACTGAACATTTCCCTGTCTCCAACCCCACATCCCAAGTCCTCTAGGATGAATTTGCAGCTGCGCTGTCAAAGCACCTCAAGATAACCATCATCCCGATCAATTTCACCACTTCCCTGCTGGACCCTGGACCACATCCTCTCACACGACTTTATACAATTCCAGCTCGCGTCAAACACTCTAGCTGAGTACTGTTCCTGGCTGTCTGTTGGCTAACCGCTTGCCGAGGCGTACAATGGCCAGTTCAACTCCACACCAATGTTTGACCCACGTGCGGTGAGAAACACACAGCACAGGACTTTGTCGCAGCCCAACGCATTGTGGAAGAGGAATAGTCTTACTGAGGAAGTAGCCTCGGTGGTCGGTCGTTTCCTGAAGTCAGAGTACGAATGGACAATGAGGGCAGGAGGAAGTAGCTACGAGATAGACTTCTCGTAGAGTACGAATAATGCGAGAAGCGGACAGAATTTGCCCGCGCAAGAAGGGTTAAGTCGTGGTAGGACAACGAACTAAGTCGGAAGAGTCAAAAGCGAGGAGTAAGGGTGAAGGTCGGAATAGATAGCGAAATGTGTATATGTGTCGTGAACATAGAATGACATCTGTCGCAATGAGAAGGAAATTTGTAGAACAGAAGAAGGCAAACACCAGAGAGAAGTCCACAGTGATCAGAGAGTGAGAATAGCAGCAGAAGGCTCAAGCACCAAGAATGAAGAGTGGAAGCAGAGTCTAAATAATCGAAGAGGTCGACTAGCACAAGATGACCAAGACATCAAGATATCAAGGAGCCGACGAGCCGAGAACAGAGCCGAGACTAAGACAGAGAAGCCAAACCAAGCGATCAATCCGAGAACCAAGCCGAGATAATCAAAAGCAAAGCCAAGCCCGACGAGACAGAACTGAGACAGAGAAGTACAAAGTACTGAGAAGCCGAGAGAATTTGAGTTCGCTGCCGAAGACAGCGAGCACGCAAAGCTTGACGTCGGAACAAACGTCAATGAAGCAAGAAGTATGTCGAGCAAGACGATGCTCGAGACCAGACCAGGCGACGAAACACAGTTGTAGAACGCACGAACAAGCAGAGCTTAATACCAGAAAACGTGGGGTATAGAAACCTGTCTATTGTCATGAATCGGTCCCGATTGGGACTCATTTAGATTTAGGGGCGGAACATATCCCTTCTCCTGTTTCTTATTTTATCTCTTCATCTTTTCGTCACCATTATCCCTATTACCATTTCACTTACCCTATTCTCCTCCTTTTATTGTCTTGTTTATCACGTCATAAGTCTCCTAAAATCTTAGCATATGATTCTTTATTCTACGTATATAAGGCCTCATGTATTCGGTAGAAAACTTAACTTTGAGATTGTTGGTTTTTGATTTGATTATTAAGTCGAATTCTGACATTATCTCAAAGTTCCACACTCAGCCAAGGTCCCTAGCTCATTGTAGCAAGTGTCGTCCTCGCTATTTCCCCCGTCACACTCGACACAAACTCTTTACCTTCTCACTACTCTTATCCTACTCGTCCTCTATGCTAACCATGTAACACGACAGGCCTAAGTATATTTTATTCTTTTATCACCCTCATCACCATTTGCCGGTGCTGCTAATGGTAGTTAGTAGATAGTGAGGAACCCTAGTTAGTAGGTACAAAAGGGTTGCTCCAAGGCACCCTCCAGAGTTGAACTGTTGGGCCTGTGTCCTTAAGTGGACCAGCTCTTCATACACCAGTGCAACAGGCGGTAGTCACTCCGTTGAGCCTGGGTATTTAACAACTGCTCTCTGGTTTATCGGCGTGAACGTGCGTTGACTCGTGGCTGACAAAGATCTCGACTTGCTTCCTGCACGTGCTGTCCAAAGGCATATAATCGGCTGATTATATTGAGCTTTCACTTGCACACGTGTCACAGCCTCTACGATACACACCCATGTCATCTGACTCCGACCGCACCAGAGGATGCAGTCAGCATTCTTCAAAGCGGAATCACCTCCATCCTTGATGCAATCAATCATCTTATCCCCACTTGGGGTGCCACCACTGCCAACCTCGATGTTACCGCTCAATCAGTCAATCAGCTTGCCATAGCTACCACGCAGTCTGTTGACGCTACTACAAACAACATTGCCACCATTACCAATTGCCCTCAGCCTCATATCAACGTGGCTGTAAATCCGAGGACCATCCCTCTCCCAGACGAATTTAAAGGTTCTAAAGACAAGGCAGCCTATTTCTTGCGTGCCTGCAATCAGTATTTCGCACAGGCAGAGGTATTAAGAGATCACGTAAAGATAGCAACGGCATTAGCGCTGATGAAAGAAGACAAAGCAAGCAAATGGGCAGAGAATCAGCTGGAACTCATCCAAGACAAAAGAGAGGGGGCGCTCACCACCTGGACGTTATTCCAAGCCGCTTTCCGAGATCATTTTAGTGATCAAACTCCACAAAAAACTGCCGCTGCCAAGATTTGAACCCTTGTCATGGGAGACAGAGCAGCAGATGAGTACAACACCGAGTTTGACAATCTCAAACATGATACGAGGTGGAACGAGGCAGTGCTGCTCGATCGATACAAATTGGGACTAGAGAAAAATCTGTTGATGAAAATTTATCAGTGTGACCCCCTACCCAGGACTTTGCAGGAGTGGCAGGACAAAGCAGACTTACTAGACCGACAGTGGAGGCAGTCTAAAATCACGGCAGGAAGGGCGGAGGAGGAGCAACGTGGCCAGAAGAATCCAAATAAACAGACAAACGTTCCACAATCATTGATGGCTCAGACCAAACATGCTACTGCCCCCAACACTCAGACAACCACCGCTGCCGATCCGATGATGACGCCCAAAGTTTGGTCAGTAACAAATATAGGTATAGTGTTACCGTACCAAGAGCTTGCGTTGGGCGCGCTAAAAGTAATATGAGGAGTCCCGGGCAGGTCCCAGAGAACGCGCCTATGAAAATGAGGAAAGTCGGTAACGGGGTCGGCAAGTGTCAAGCGCTAAGGTAAAGCGCCTAAGGAAAATGCGGTAAG
>QGOA01003404.1:0-17816 GCA_003313075.1 Termitomyces sp. MG16
GCAATCTCGTACTCAGAGTCGACTTCAGCAACTTCAAATGACTGATCCTGATGATTGTCGTGCAAATAGAAGTAACAGATCTCTAAATAGTGGTGCTATATCTATAGCACCTCTTCATTTTGAGCCAATTGCACAAAATAATTGTGTTTCTAATTCTGTAGTTACTGCTTCTGAAACTTCTGAGAGGCTTGATATTCCTATTAGAAAGCTTGCTGCTGTCAATGATTTTTTTTCCTTTAATATACCTGAGACTCATTTACCTGAGGGTTGGGATGCTCCTTTGCAGAACCCTATTCCTCAATATGTGCCACCTGCACCTGTACCTTTAAGAAACAGAAGACAAAGACAAATTAATCAACCTGCTCAGTCTACATCTACATCTATTCCTCATGCTCCTATTGCAAATATTCCATCTGCTAGGCAATCTTTTAATGCTGCCTCTACATCTTCTTCAAGACTTAGAGGTTCATTACATGATATATCCAGTAGATATGCAGATCCTGCACTTAATAATTTAACACGAGGAGATATTGCATATAGAGAGATGGCATCTAATCATGAACAAAGACTGAATTATTTTTATGAGCAAGAAAGTCAAAGAAATGCTGCTGAGCGACAGCAAGCACTTCTTGCATTATCACAACAACAAAAGATGAGAAATGTTGCAGCACAACAACAAGCATTAGCTATTGTACAAGAGCAAGAAAAACAGAGAATTGTAGCTAATTTACAAGAACAAGAAAGATTAAGACAAGATGAAATACAAAAACAGGCTCAAAATGCTGCTATAGCTGAGTTGAGAGCTCAACAAGCAAATATGAATTATGATCCAGAATATGGACCTTTAAATGAAGTTGTAGCTCAAAGAATCTTGCATTTTTGAGAACATGAACATGCAGCTGAATTAGAAGAAAATGTTAATGATGTTAATGATCATGATCAGCAAAATCTTGCTTTTCAAGAAGATATTGAGTTGATAAATATTCAAGCAACTTGGAATTAATTGATGCAAAATCCTCTTGAATACTTTGAAGAACCTATGCAAAATATAAATAATTTTGAAGAACAAAATTTAAATAATCACAATCCTGCAATGCATATACCAGAAGAACAAAATATATTACAAGAAGTTGAAGTTGAAAATCAACCAGTTCAAAGACTAAATTGTCGAGGTCAACAAAGAAATGCTTTGCTTATACAAGAAAGACAACCTTATATAAATGAACCTGAAAAGCATACTATTGGATCTATGAATATTTCATGCCCACACTGTCAAGCTTTACATCTTGATTCTAAAATTTGGCATATGTTGCTTATAAAATCAAATTGTTTTACCCAAATTAAAAAATGCTCCACATGAACTTCTTGATTTGTTACATGGCCGTCATCTTCTTTCTCAATCTTTTAAAGCACATATTCGTCAATATAATGCAGCATTTGCATTTACTTCTTTAGGTGTAAAAATTAATCATGCTATTACAAATGCTTCAGGCCCATATAGTTTTCAAATTAATAGAGAACTTCATCATCTTACAGGCGCTTTACTTTCTACTGAAAGTTATAATCCTATATATGCACAATTATACTTTTATGATCATAATGAACAATTAGCTTTATGACAACGTAATAATCTTAGATTAGATCCAGCAATTATGGCAATTTTGCAAGATATGATTTGGCGTGTCAATCCATATATTGGTTTATATAAACAAGCTTATCAAATTATGAGAGATGTTCCAGAAAATCAGCCACAAAAAATTCATGTCAAACTTTGAGCTGATTTTGGAGATCATAGAAGATATAATAATCCAAATGAACAAGAAGAAGTAGCTGCTGTTATTCCTGAAGATGGTTTTGAAGAGCATTCTGATCATCGAGACATAATGTTGCATTTGCGTAGTGGTTAGCTAAAACAAATTAGTTATTTACACTTAGCATATACACTATTACACTATACACTTATATTTCCAACTGGAGAACATGGATTTCATTTGAATATTCCTTCTTAGTCTGGACCACAAGATCAGCGCAGAACACAATATATTACTGAAACTGCTTATTATGCTTATCGGCTTCAACAAAGAACTTCAGAAGCCAATACTGCTTTACTTTGGAGTGGTAAATTATTTCAGCAATATATTGTTGATGCATGGGCTTCAATTGAACAAACCAAACTTAATTGGGTTAGACATAATCAAAAAAAAAATTAGAGCTGAAGTGTATCAAAGTGTTGTTGATGCTGCTGCTAGAGATGAACAATTACTACATTAAAGCCATCGTGTTATTCTTCCTGCATCTCATACTAGAAGTGAAAGACAAATGCAACAACTTTTTCAAGATTCTATGGCTATTTGTAGACATTTTCAAAAACCTAATATTTTTATGACTATGACTGCAAATCCAAAGTGGACTGAAATTGAAGAAGCTCTTTTAAAAGAACCTACTATTAATGGAAAAAAACAAACAGCTGCTGATCGACCTGATATTGTTGCACGTATTTTTGAACTAAAGAAAAATGCTATTCTAAAAGAACTTAAAGATGGTATTTTTGGAAATGTAGTAGCACATGTGCACACTATTGAATTTCAGAAAAGAGGTTTATCACATATGTATATTTTAATATTTCTTCATGAACAGCATAGAATTAAAGATGCAACACAAGTTGATTCTATAGTTTCAGCTCAAATTCCTGATCCAGTTACTCAGCCTGAACTTTATAAAGTTATTACTACAAATATGGTTTATGATCCATGTGGAAATATAAAACCAAATATGGTTTATGATCCATGTGGAAATATAAAACCAGATGCTAAATGCATGATAGATAGAAAATGTTCAAAAAGATATCCAAAAGAATTTCAAGAAACAACTCATTTTGGTGATAATGGATATCTTCAATATGCTCGATCTAATAATAATCGTCATTTTATAAAAAATGGTCATCATTATAATAATCGTGATATTGTACCATATAATCCTTATCTTTCAGCAAAATATCAATGCCATATTAATGTTGAAATATGTGCTTCAGTTGAAGCAATTAAATATATTTATAAATATATTTATAAAGGATATGATTGTACTACATTAGAAATTTCCAGAGAGCCAAATCAAAGAAATGAAATTAAAGAACATTTAGATGCTTGATATATCTCAGCTTCTGAGGCATGCTGGCATATTTTTAAATTTAATATGCATGCTGAAGAGCCTTCTGTTTATCATCTTCCTGTACATTTAGAAGGTCAATATGAAGTTTTTTATCAAGATAATGAATCTTTGGAAGCTATTGCTGCTAGAGAAAATTTAGAAAAAATTGCTTTGACTGCTTGGTTTGAAGCTAATCAAAAATTTTCCAATAATAATACTACTTATTAAAATTTTCCTACAAAATTTGTTTATGAAGCAAAAACACAAAGTTGGAAAAATCGGCAAAGAGGATATGCAATTGAAAGAATGTATTTTGCTTCACCTTCTCAAGGAGAGAGATTTTATCTTCGAATGCTTCTAACTGTTGTAATGAATGCTACATTATGGATTGAATTAAAAACAGTTAATGGTATTGAATATAGAACATATAAAGAAGTATGTAATGCCTGTGGTCTTTTAGAAGATGATGCAGAATGAATTCAATATCTAAGTGAAGCTGCTCCAATGCAAACAGGAACAACTTTTCAATTACTTTTTTGTACTATTTTACTTCACTGTGCTCCTACTACTCCTGAAAATCTTTGAAATCACTTTAAACAATATATTTGTGATGATCTTCAATGCAGATTAGAAAGAATGAGACAATATAGAGATCGGCATTTTGAAGAAGAAAAAATATATGATTATGGTCTTTAATTTATTAATGAAAAATTAATGCAGTCAGGAAAAACTTTAAAAGATTTTCCAAATATGCCATTACCTACAGGACCTTCTGAAAATGAAATGTGGAATGATATTTCTGATAATTGGCTATTACAAAATGAGTTAAGTTATGATGTTGAAGCATTGAAAAAAACTGTTAATAAAAACAAAGCCAAGTTCAATATTGAATAGTCAAATGTTTTCAATGCTGTTATAAATTCTGTAAATAACAATTCTGAAAAAATGATTTTTCTTTACAGTACAGGTAGATGTGGAAAGACTTTTGTTTGCAATATTTTAGCTGCTGCTATTCATTCTAATGGAAATGTTGCATTATGTGTAGCATCATCTGGAATTGCTGCTTTGCTATTAGAAGGTGGTCGCACTGCACATTCACACTTTAAAATACCAATTCCTGCTATAGATACTTCTGTTGCAAATATTAAACAAGGAACAAATTTACATCAAGTTATAGTACAAACAAAACTTATAATTTGGGATGAAGTTTCAATGCAATATAAAAATGCTATTGATTCTGTAGATCATGCTTTAAGAGATGTTTTAAATAATGACAAACCATTTGGTGGAATTACTATAGTTTTTGGAGGAGATTTTCGACAAACATTACCAGTTATTCCAAGAGGATTGAGGCAACAGATTATTGCTGCTTCTTTAAGTAAAGGAAGATTGTAGAAAGAAATTGAAGTATTTTATTTAGTTCAAAATATGCGCTTAAAACAAACTCCAGAAAATGTTGCTCATGCAGCTTGATTATTGGATATTGGTGCAGAAAAAAATTTAGGGCCTGGAGAAACAATTCAAATTCCAGAAACAATGATATGCAATGATAACTCAATTAAAGGCCTAATTGCATCTACATATCCTGACATTGCATATGCTCATAATGATCAATATTATCTAGATCAAACAATTCTTTCATGTACAAATTCTGATGTAGATGATATCAACTTAAAAGTCCTTAATCAATTTTCAGGTGAAGAAAAAATATTGTGGAGTGCAAATTCTGTACACATTGAATCTCATAATAACAATGCATTTCCACCATATCCTATGGAATATCTTAATTCTTTAGCTGCAAGTGGATTACCTTTAGCAAAATTAGTTTGAAAAATTGGTGTTCCAGTCATGCTTCTTCAAAATCTTGATCCATCTAAAGGTCTTTGCAATGGAACAAGAATAATAGTTACAAATATTGGCCGCTGTGTTTTGCAATGTCGAATTATCAGTGGTGATGCTAAATTTGCAGGATCTTCTGTTTTTATTCCAAGAATCAATCTTGATGCATTTGAAGAAGATCTTCTTATTCCATTGTGTAGAAGACAATTTCCTGTTCATTTAGCATTTGCTATGACTATAAACAAATCACAAGGCCAATTAGTCAAATATATTAGATTGAATCTTCAATTACCAGTTTTTTCACATGGACAGCTTTATATGGCACTTTCTCGATGTACATCAGGTAATCATATCAAAGTTATTTTATTACCAGAAAATACATCACAAAGAACAACTAATATGTTATATCAAGAAATTTTAAATGGTTTACAAATATAAGTTACTTTTAATAAAATAAACAACATAAACTAATATATCAAAATTATAGCACTTAATAGAATAAATACAAGTAATAGCTATTGTTGAAAATATATTATGGCAATATATAATATTGAAATTGATTTTAAAATTGAGTTATTTATATATATTTGAAGTTTTAACCAAACAAAGTGAGGTTGAGGCTGAGATTTAGCACTGAGTTTTCTATACATATTTGAAGCTCTAACTGAATGAAGTGAGGTTAGGGTGGAGGTTGAGTGACTTATATATACTTGGAGCTCTAACCAAACAAAGTGAGGTTAGAGTAGAGGCTATGTCGGAGGAGGTTTAGAGGCAAAGCTCTTAATGAAATACTAGCTGCATGCCAAAGGAAAATTGAATTTGAAGCCTTAACTGAACGAAGTGAGGTTCAGGTAGAAACTAAGTTACTTATATATATTTGAAGCCTTAACCGAACGAAGTGAGGTTAAGGTGGATGCTGAGTTACTTATACATATTTGGAGCCCTAACCAAATGAAGTGAGGTTAGGGTGGAGACTGAGTTACTTATACATGGTTGGAGCCCTAACCAAATGAAGTGAGGTTAGGGTGGAGACTGAGTTACTTATACATGGTTGGAGCCCTAACCTCACTTTGTTCGGTTAGGATGGAGGCTTAGTTGGAGGGGGTTTGGGGGCGAAGCCCCCAACGAGATGCTAGCTGCATGCCTTTAGCTCATGAGTATTATCACAAGGATGAAGAATGACCAAGCATTAATTACTTACAGCCTCAGTGTCGAGCCTTGGTGATGGTTAATGACTGAGGCTGTGAAAAGAGAGGGAATGACTGATGATGTAGCAATAAGCACGTGATTTGATCAGATGTGCAGATATAAGACCTATGGGTCAACACAACCCCATTGGCACAGAAGTGAAAATGAAATAATAATAAAAAATAGTAGTGGTAATGAGTTAGCGATGAATAAGCCCTAGTTGTGTAACAAAACGATCATGCAATAAGCGTGGAAGAGGCTTAGTAAGAATGTCAGCCATCATATTTTCCATGGAAACCCAGGTCATTTCAAAGGAACCTGACGATATGTGTTCTCTGATGAAGTGGTAATGAATATCAATGTGTTTCAATCAAGATGTCGTAGAATCAGATTGTGCAATATTAATAGCACTTTTATTGTTACAAAGAATGGAAAAAGGATGAGGTACAGGAAGACGAAGTGAGGATAGTAGAAGACAAATCCATGGCTTCCCTTATGGAATGAGACATTGACATGTACTCTGCCTTGGTTGATGAAAGAGCAACTGTGCGTTGGCAAACGGAAGACCAGGAAATCAAACTTGAAAATAGGTAAAATGCATATCCAGAGACGCTTTGTCAAGTGTTAGAATCCAATGCCCAGTCCACATCTACAAACATGCAACCTGTAGGAAGTAAGAGGTAAATATGTGGAGTGTCTGAGTTTAAGGAGAAATTATATTTCAGAGCTAGGTTCAAAGTGCCCATGATATATCTCAGAACTCCTTTTGCCACAAGTAAGTGACCATGAGTCGAGTTAGAGTTAAATTGGCCTAGGCATATTGTGGTAAACGCCAGATCAGATCAAGTACACAAGCTGAGATAAAAAATTGAGCCAATGAGGCGCTGATAGTGTATCTTGATGTCATTATCATGAATGTCAGGAAGTGAATTCAAAGGAGAGTCAGGGGTGGAATGAAGTGGTTGATGAAGAAGAACTGCAGATGTCTTTGCATCAAGTAAGTTATATATAGAGAGTAGATCAGTCATAAAACCCTTTTGCGAAAGCCAGAGTTTGCAATGGAACCAATCCCAGTCAATCCAAATATCTAAATATAAAGTAGTGGCATCAGAATCAATGACCTCAAAGTGCATATTGAGTTTTCTAATTAGCCATTGATACAATTGAATAGAGTTGGTGGCATTAAGGCCATCATCTACATGAATGCAAATGATGATGAACAGGGGTGTGCCATCTGCTGGCATGGAAATAAAAGGATCAGGGGGTTTTTCAAAATTGCCAATAAATACGGCATGATTGACTTTGCATTGTGTAAGACCAAGAGTCTCAAGAGCCTGTCAAAGGATAGTGTACCATTTGTGTGAGGATTGCTTAAGACTATACAAGGCACATAACAGGTAATATGTCACAGAGGGATCTGCTTCAGGGAAACCTGGAATCTGTTTGCAATAAACCTTGTGGGATAAGGGTGCATTGAGGAATGCAGTTTTGACATTGAACGTGAAAAGATTTAAGTCGAATTTTGCCACAAAAGCAAGAGTGACTCGTATACTAGTCATTTTTGCAACTGGAGCATAGGTAGAACCATAGTCCTCAGGTCATTGGCTAAAGCCTTGAGCAATGAGGCAAGCTTTCTCCTTGCCACAGATGATATCTCCATTTGCATCGAGTTTATGAGCAAAAACCCATCTAACTCCAATTGGTTTCCAACTAGGTGGAAGAGGAGCGACTTTAAAAATGCCCTGTGAACATAAGCTATCCACTTTGCATTGCATAGCACTAGACCATACATCAGCATCAGGATGACATATAGCTTCTATATAGTGGTTGGAAGCTTTAGATAAGTCGTAAGTACGTTGGGATTTGAATGGAAGAGGATCCAGGCCATAAGTGACATAAGCTTTGTATTTGGCAATGGAGGCAGGTTTGAGTTGAACCAGATCATCAACAGAGTCCAGAAAAGAAGTCAATGTAAGAAGAGCATTGAAGTCTATAACTGCAGCTACATTTTGGTGAGGCAGTACTTTGCGGGCAGCCTTGTTGGAACATAATTTAATGAGCTTTTCATTCCAAGCTGTGATTTTATTGTGGTAAAGATGACCCTTTTCAGATTCAGGGGTGTCAAGAAGGGAACAGGAGGTGTGATAGTAGAAACTGAGCTTGGCAGGACTGAACAAGGTCGAGAAGGAGAACATGAGGTAATTAGAGACTCCAAAATATCCAAGGGTGGTGCAGGAGAAGGGGATGGGGAACATGAGCATTGTCAAGAAGCATGGGAATGAAGACTGCCTGGAACTGATTCATCGAAAATAACATCCCATGAGAAGAAGTATTTTCCATGTAAGTTCTGAACATGCCAACCAATACAGTTTTCATTGTATCCAACAAAAATAGCTTCAAATTGATGGCCTGAATCTTTCCTTCAAAGTTCAGCAGGATAAAGAATATAACACTGGCAACCCCAGACTCAAAGATGAGAAAGATTAGGTTTTATTTTCTCCATAACTTCATATGGAGTAATGAGCAAGAGAAGGGTTGAAGTAGGTAATTGATTGCGAAAATATTGTGCCATCAAGATTGCATCCCCTAAAAAAGACATTGGCAAACCTGACCAAGCCATCATGGCCTGCGCAGTATCTTCAATAGTATGAATATACTGTTCTGCTTTCCCATTTGGTTGATGTACGTAGAAGGCAGTGTTCTGATGAGTAATACCTTTTGAAACAAGGTAATCTTGGAGATTTCCAGAAACAAATTCTTTTGCATTATTGGAACGAACAACTTTTATCTGATTTCCTGACTTAGCTCCCAACTTGCTTCTACTTGCTTAAAATGTTTTGTAGCTTGATTCCGCATGGAAAGGAGTGCCATACTTCCAAAATTAGAACAGTCATCAAGAATGGAGTAGAAATAATTGGAACGGCCATTTAAAAAAAGAACCAGAAATGGATTACAAGAGTCTATATGTAAGATATCACAAACTGTGGGAGCACAGTGTTGAAAATGATCAAATAGGTGGGCAGGTCTTTTTCCCAGTATGCAGGGAATACAGTGATTGTTTGAGAAAGTTTCCATATACTCAACCCTATCTGCATAATTCTTAGTCAGGATGGCCTTGATTGTATCTTATCCTGGATGGCCAAAATAAGCATGCCATAATGTTGGCATCACATCAATGTGAGGAAATGAAGAGGTTGTAATTGCTAAAAATAACATTTTGAGTGGTTGTGGATTGACAGATGGAAGCACAAAGTCACAATACAGAAAAGAAAGTTGTTGATGAACTGTCGCCTCCATAACTTGTCCTTGAAGAGATAGATCCATATCAAGGAAAAAGATGGATGTTGAATCCTTCTCAAATAACAATTTAAGGTCATTTTCAACCATAGATCCAATGAAAAGTAAATTGATGGGAATGTCAGGTACATGAAGACAATCCTGGAGAGTAATCACCACATTTTTACCATTGATGTGCATATGAAAACAAGCTTGTCCATGAGCTATAGTAGAAAGGAGTCTACAGTTTGCCATTCCAACTGAGGTTGCTCCTGCTTTGTCATAAGTTCAGAAAAACTTCCTGTCCCAGAGAATATGGATTGTACAACCCAAATCTAAGATTGCATTGAATCGATTTGAAAAAGAGGCAAGGGCAATTGACAGCATTGATTGAAGAAAGGCAAAGTAAGGCAGATTTAATGATGCATGCATCTTGGCAACATAAGCAGACAAATAAATATCATTGGCATTGTCAGCAGGAGCTACATCTGTGTCATCACTTTCTTTGACAAAAGATAAAGGTGTAAGTAAGCGATGAGTGTTGTCAGCAGCCATATTTGCTTCAGGGCATAATCAGGCAGGATCTTGACCATTCTCCATACCACCACCCTTCAACCAGCAAGTTTTAATCATGTGTCTGTACATGTTGTAATTAGAACACTGAAGTCATAGGCGAGTGGTTGTATTCTGATCTGGGGAAACAGGTGATAAAGTGGTCGGGGTAGACAATTGTTATGTATTCAAGGTGTTTGAAGCTTGAAAAGTATTTGACTGAGGGCAAGAGCGATAATGTAAAGAAAGATGCCAGTGTTCCACATCCATACTCATGACACAAGTTGCCAAAGTAGAAAAATTATATGTGCCTTGAGGTCCTGCACATTCCCAGGATTGTTATATTTCCTCTTTGAGGACAGATCAACAATTACTGTATGGCAGTCCATCAACAAATTTTTGAATTTTCTGCCAAGGAGTAAAGTCTCAAGGAGTACCGGCCAGTTGATGTACCACAAAGCACCATTGTTGGACATATGTTGACACAGAAACTGGAGTTGCCAAGAGAGTAAAGACTCTGGACTTAGTTAACTCAGCAATAGATGCATTTTCAATGCTGAAACACTCTTGAAGAAATGCGAGAAGATCCTGAGCAGATCTGACAGGTAGGTTGTACTGGCCACTGCATTTAGGTGGTAGAGAATCTTGTATCTTCTGAGATAATTTCCTAACAATGACATGTTCAACGATATCATTATTGTGCCAGAAAACACGATAGACTTCAGTTTCTTCAGGAGAGGAGTCAAAATCATAAGGTGGAGGAAGCGCCACCAGACTTGTAGGATCACAAAGATTGCCAACATTTGGGACTCCGCAGATATGACCATGTAAACCTATGCTCGTAACCACCCTAGTCACCACCAAAAACTATGACACCCACTCAATAAAAGACTTTAAAAGTGGAACAGTAGCAAGAGACAGAAGTTTTGTATCAGACAAAGCTGTTTCAATATGGCAAGAAGAAGAATATGATAGTAAAGGAGGACAATAAGATGGATTTGGAAAAGGTTGGTGAGAAAGATGAGAAGGCAGTGGACGAGGAATATAATGAGAAATATTTTTCTGTGAAGCAGCATATGGTATATATGTGAAATGTATTTGATGATTCTGGAGTTCAATGTGATGAGAGGAATGTTGCAAATAAACCAATGAAGAATCAAAGGAATGAGAATGCAAGGTTTGTAAAGTGTTATTAGCATTTAAAATGATAGAAGAGGTATGTGATGGAGGTAAAGAGATATTATGAGGCTGAATATCTTCTGGACAGACAGAATTTGCATGAAAAATATGTGTAGAAGACAGATGGGAAAAAGCATGGTTCAAATGCAAAGAAACTGGATGTGATAAAGATGGAGAATCAGAATGACATGTATGAACTGAAGGAGGATGAACGGGGCCCATAACCTGGAATCCTGGACCTATAAAGACACAATTAAAATAAGCCTTAGTGTCAAGCCTTGGTGATGATTAACAACTGAGATGAATATACTTATAAAGACACAATTAAAACACTAAGTAGGAAGTATGAGTATTATCACAAGGATGAAAAATGACCAAGCATTAATTACTTACAGCCTCAGTGTCGAGCCTTGATGATGGTTAATGACTGAGGCTGTGATAAGAGAGGAAACAATGTAGTACTTGGTGTAAGTATTACTGATAGTTCTGGGGCTTGCTAGTGTAGAATATGACCTTCAATTCACACTGACTTTGATGACCAAAGGGATAATTATTGTTTTGAATGCTTTTAATAGTCTTGCAGAAAGCAGAGGTTTTGTGAAATTGAA
The DNA here is from genome assembly GCA_003313075.1 of Termitomyces sp. MG16. NCBI lineage: Eukaryota > Fungi > Basidiomycota > Agaricomycetes > Agaricales > Lyophyllaceae > Termitomyces > Termitomyces sp. MG16. The sequence goes on from QGOA01003404.1 coordinate 11,790, forward strand.
TGAGAATAATAATATTCCCACAAGTCAAGGTTTCTTAACAAACTCCGGCCTAAGCAATTCACTCTCTGGGAATTACTGAGTCTTTGCCTATCAATTGCCTGTCCATTCTCTACTAAACTTGGGCTATTTATACTGTTTTTCTGGTGCACAGACCACTATCTACATATGACTCTTTGTCGGAAACTCTCCAACTTCCAGAACGTATTTGATAGTCCAATTTCCCTTTTGGGAGGCCTGTTTTAATGCCACCCATTCCACCATTCAACTTCTTGTTCTGCCATTCTTCCGGATGTTTCTGATTGCCACTTCTCCATTTGCTTGAGCTCTATTTAGCATGATCCCATTCATAGATCCTTCTTTCCTCTTTTAGCACCTCTCTGCATCCCCTACTTCTTTTTTTTTCCTCTTCCAGTTATGTCAAATCGAACATTGACTGATTTGATGATGAAATTCAGTAATTATAATTGTCAATGACAATAATAATATCCTAATTTCATCCTATTCTGTCCATTGTCAGCTTCCATGCTTTTCCTCTCCATGACAGTGTTTAGATTATTGTTGAGCTGATAGTTTGAGCTGGTCCCTGCCTGTTGTTCTGTACTTTTCCATATATTTGTTGGGATGTTTTTGGAGATATATATTTGTTGAGACTGCTACCAGGAGGCTTACAGTTTTCAGCCTATAATTAAATGTTTATTTTGACTTCTGGTGCATGATGTGTCCCTGACTGCTGGTACAACGTTGTATCAACAACTGATGATGTAGCAATAAGCATGTGATTTGATCAGATGCACAGATATAAGACCTATGAGTCAACACCAACCTTTCATATAAATGTCTCTAAATGGTAATCTCAACATTGTGAATAGGAAATACCGTGTTCAGGCATTATCTCTAGCAATCTGTTCAGCCCGCAGTCCCATTTTCCAGCAGACAAACTTTGTGCTCCTTGATTTTCAAGGCTCATATCATTGTTTCATGCATGTCTTCAGTAACCAAGTAAGTATCTATTGATGCAAAATGAGAAGTTTACTTTATGTAAAGTAGTTCAAAATGGAATTTGAACTGAACTTTGATTATGTTAATGTGAAAGTAGAGTTTTATTTATATAAAAGTAGCTCAAGTGCAATTGAACTAGTCTTTTGATTAAATATAACCTTACTTTACAAAGATCATGGGGCTAGGTTGCACGCACTAGCACTTTGTAAAAGTTGTATAATTTTTAATTGATTTATTGAGAAATTGCTTAGAGTAGGTCAAAATAGTATTAATACAGAACCCAAAGTAAATCTGTATGTGTTGGCCTAAGTAGTCCACTCTCTGGGGACCCCGAGCCATGGCAAGGTGATTACTTGCCTGACTCCCCTGATTTCCTCCTTCTTTTATACCCTTAAGCCATTGTATCAGCATGCCATTGGTTTTGAGCACTCAGTTCAACACATTGCTGGGCCTGGGCATTTGGTTATTGGCCTTTCTGGTACTTGGTGCACATGGTCACTCAATTTTCCAGTTAAACCTCTCATCCATTGCCTTGCTATTCTTTTTGCCTTCTTTCTTTCCTTTTGCCTTTCCTTTCTGGGGCTTTTGTCATTGTCTTGTGGGTGGACAGATAAATAGTGGGGTGGTCATAGAGTGATGGTGGTGTGCAGAGGGTAGAGGATGACAATGTGTGTGTCAAGTTTTGATCATGATCAGCTCATGATTGTCAGATGGAATTAATCTTGTGAACCTGTAATATATACAAATAAATACGTATACCTCAGTCTTCATATATTTAACTGAGTATCCTACCTGTAATACATACAAACAAGTACATGTACTAGGTAGGTTGTAAGTAAGGTGGTTTAATATATAGTAGGGTAATGTTTGCTCATCCTCAGTCTTCGTATATTTGACTGAGGGTGCACTTGCTATGAGTGGATGTATATATATATTCAGTCTAAGGGTAAGAGCAATTAATATCAAGAACAAATATTTCATTTACTGACCCTCTCGGTCATCAGACTTGTCGCATTTATGGTGATCTCAAATCATCAGTGTCTAACAAAGAATGACTTTACTTCATGTTTATCTCTGCAGTTACCCCAGCCCATTACTATGGCAAATTTTTTGGTTTCTGGCTTCTGCCCTTCATAAGAGCATCTATGCCCAACAACCACAATCTCATCTGCACATACTACTGATTTCTTTCCAGAGAAAGTTCCTCCTGTACATTTGATTCTTTGTAAGACTCTGTTCACATTGAGCAGGTGTTCCCATACAAATCTCCTAATGCCTGGATTCTCTGGTATGACTTCACAGCTACCATCTGGCAACTCATATCTATGAGGTGGCCCTCTGACTGGTACTCACCATGGGCTTGGTCAATGACTTCCTTGCACTCAGCTGTGTATCTCCCTGTGGGTTTGAATTCTGGTGGGTTGGGATCCAACTGAGGCATGTCTGCTAGTAGATCCCCAGTAATGCACCTTTCAATTCTAAACTCCTCAGGTGAGGTACCTAGTACAGGCTTAACTTTTCTAGCCACAGATTTGTATTTCTTAGAAAATACTTGGGCAGTCTCCCCCACACCTGCTTTTGACTCTAAGTTTTCCTCTTGTACTAGCAGCTCTTCAAGACTGTCAGGTATTTGAGCTAAATGCCCATTCAAATATGCTGACAACATCTTCTGCTCCTTCTCCTCACACCCCTTGCTTGCTGTAAAAGCATGCAAGTACACATCTCTCAACTCTTCCTGACTGAATTTACTATGTTCCATAGAATATCCAGTCACCACAATCTCCCCTTCCTGAGTCTCAGCAAGGCTTATTGCAATCTCTCCCTGGTCTGTAACCAGTTCCTCGAGACTCAAAATTTTTCTTCACTCTCCTTAGCAGCCCCTGCCTTTGACATTTTGCCTCTTTCAATAGTAGGCAGGGCAGTTCAACAACCTGTATTTGGGTCTCAAATGGTGATGATAGCACTGCCATCTTGCAAGTTTTAAATGTTGCTTTCTGTCAAGGTGTCAAATGGACAACCCAATAAGACAGTATAAGCAGGACTTTCAAAAATATGCACTTGTAAATAGATACTGAACCCTTCAGCAAAAGTGAATGGCACGTTACATGCTAAACCAACAGATTCATTCACTTGCTGATTGGCACTCTCCATCCTTAGCCTAATGTCTGGATCCCAGGTCAATTCTAGATTGAGAGCCTTCCTTAAAGCCATGCAGACTATTTGAGACCCACTATCTAGAATTGCCTCTGCTCTCCCCTTTTGATTGACAACTGGGTTGAGTGATCTCAGAACTTGCAATTCCCTAGCTATATATACCACTACTGGCTTTTCTCCTGTTGGGATCTTTTTCAAGTAAGTAGCAACACAATCTTGGTGCACTACTGCACCAGTAGGCAAGCCAGATTGTGTTCCATCTGCAATGAAGTAGGTGGCCAGAGGTAGATCATTAACATCTACTTTGTCAGGCTCTTTCTCCACTGCTGTCAGATGTTGAGCAGCTGTCTTAGGAATAATGGGTTCCTTAGGCCTGGGAGGCTTTGGTACCAATTTTTGTACCATGACCTCTCTTAAACCAGGTGCCACATCCAGAAGTTTTCTGGTGGTTAGTGGCACTGGTACCTCCCACAGCTTCTCAACCATCCTCTCCAACTCCTTTCTAGTTCCCTGAATGGAACTCCTGCCAGTGTCCTGCACTGGTATCTCCTGCCTCTCATTCAAAGCTGGCACCTTTTCAAAAGGTAAGTCCAACTTGGGTGCCACTTTAGGTGGAATCCTCAAAGTTAGCTTTTCTTTCTAGGAATTTTGTGGCTGTCTCTCTGGTAATGTGGGTATTCCTGGTGGAGCTTCCCTCATTTCCTTCCTTGAGCTCCTCAAAAATCCTTTGACCCTGCTTGCTGTCCTTCACCAGGGCTAGGAGCATGCCTGGTGTTGACTAAGACTGACATGACTTCTGTCAGTCTTTGAAAGCCCTTCTCCAGTTCTCCCAGCCTGTCTGCTTCTTCATGCTGGATGCGCTCCAACATGTCATCCCTAGTATCCCTCACAGCATTTGTGTAAGTAGAGTAGGTTGAGATGTCTTGAGCTTCCTCAGCCCAGCCAAAGTATAACCCTATTTGAGAGTCATGTAGCTTTATCACCCTGTCATGGAGTGATATACTGGAGGGCTTCCTGGGTAGAGGTGCTCTGTTGGGCATTCTGGTTCTCCTATCAACTAGGATCACCCATCCCTTTTGTACATCTGTTTTAACCTGTTCACACTCCACAATGCAATGGCCAGTTCTCCAACAGTAGAAGCAGTATGTAGTTTCCCCAGGGGTAGGCATCATTGCCTGAGCAGGCCTCTCTGTTGGCCCTCTATGGTGGCTTTTGGTATTTAAGAAGGCATTCCACATGTCCATTTGGCTAGTTTGCAGGGCCTGCATAGTGTTCCGGATGCTGCCAACCTGTTTCCCAATAGTGACCATAGAGTCCTGCAGATGAGCCTTCCTCTCTTCTGCCTCCTCATTCTTTACCACTACTCCACCCACCTCCTTGTTGATGGTCTCTCCCCTAGACTTCCGGATAGCTGTACCATCTACTAAGGCTGTCACCACTGCTATCACTTCAGACAAGTCATACTTGTTGTCTTTGTGGCGATTATGAGTGGGATCCCTGTAGTGGCCATGTTTGTGGATGAGTCTCTCCTCCACTAACTCTGCCAGGGTAGGTGTAAAGCACCCCATAAACTTGTCTACTAGAGCTCCATTACCCACAATGCTATCCAATTCCTTTGCCTCAGCCCTGAACTTTCTTATTAAAGAATGTATCTCAGGAGCATCTCCTCTGCTTAATCTAGCATGCTCCCTGCAGATATGGTCCAGGTTGGCCACACTGCCCACATCATCCATAGCCTCAGGATATGACTCCTTAATCTCCTTTACAAAGGTGGCCCAGGAATATCCATCCTCAAAGCTATTGAACTTGCTTGGTCTAAGCATCTATATATTCTAATAGCCTCTTCTTTTTCTCTGCATCCTCAACAATACCTGCATGATTAAATAGTGACTGCATCCTTTGCAGAAACCAGTGAACCTCAGAAGGCTCACTATTTCTAAACTTAGGTGCATTCCTGCTTTCAGGCAATGGCATTTTGTATTGGGTGGGTTGCTCTATAATGCTGGTCAATCTAGTTGACTCAGGTAATGAAGACTTAGGTGTTGGTGGTGTAGGCATGCACTTCTCAGTCCAAATTTTTTGTTTACAAAGTACAGTGTTTGGATCTAGGAGACTAGCAACTGTGCCCTTGGAGGATGCATGAGTTTCTCTTCTCCTGGGAGAAATAATAATTTTTGCCCTTGGTGTGGAAACTTACCTATGCTGGGCCAAGAACCTGGTGGGGCAAAACTAATGTTTTTTTTTGGGTGTTTGGACTCCAAATAGAAGTCCAACAAAATGTTTGTTTATGCAACAAAAGCCCCCTCACGGTGGGCTCCAGATGATGCAAAATGTAAAGTCTTTATTTATATAAAGTAGTTCAAATAGAATTGAACTAGACTTTGAGTGAATGCGAACTTTAATTTACGCAAGCTTGTGGGGCTATATTGTGTGCGCACACACTTTGTAAAGTAGTTTTATAATTTTTATTGATTTAACTTGAATGAAACTTAAAAGTCATACTCAAAATTGGAAGCAAATAGTATTACTACTGAATCCCAAGGTCAATCACTATGCACTGGCCTGAGACATCCACTTCCTGGGGACTCTGAGCCATGGCAAGTTGATTGCTTGCCAGGCCTCCTCAAAATCTCACCCTTTTTATAATCCTTTCTTCTATGCATGGACCACACATATTCCACATGTTTGTCCATTGTTTTGTTACTTGCCGTATGTTTACATGCCTAGAGCAAGGTTTTATCAGGTCTGGGCCCTGGTTGCTATGTTGCCGGTGTGTGTTGTGGTGGCTAATAGTTTGTCCATTTATTTTCCTTGGCCGAATGTAGCGTAGTCTGCTATGTGGCGTTGGCCACATAGCTTTACTTACTGTAGTAG